>CM046658.1:140218279-140430779 GCA_025594165.1 Tamias sibiricus | reverse complement strand
AAAATAAGATTTTAAGTTATCTTAAACTACTACAATGGTGTGTGTGTGTGTGTGTGTGTGTGTGTGTGTGCATGTGCGTGTGTGAGTATGTGGTGAGAACATGAGAAAATGAAACCAATTGAAATATGATTGTTTATAAAGCATATATGATATGTTTTTCTTTCCTTGTCTTTACTTATTTATTTTGTGTGTAGTGGGGTGGGAGAGTGCTAGGGACTGAATCCTAGGCCTTGTGCATGCTGGACAAGTACTTACCATGGAGTTATACTCCTAATCCCTATATGATATTTTCTAAACATTATCACATAATTTTTCTGTTATTAATAGTTCTTCATAAAAATCATGGTAAAGAGTTTTTTTCTGCCCTATATGTAATGTAGTCATGAAGTACTTAAAAAATTTGTTATTATTATTCATGTATGTTTGTTTGAATGTTTTTATACTATAAACTTTCCAATGAACATTTTTATAAATAACTATTTTTTTATTTACTTATGAGAATATATTCTTGTGAAATATGTGATTATACCATAAAAACTGGTGCGATATAAAAAACATACACAGTGGTCATCTGTTGTGAGTCCTTTTTAAAAAACAATGTGGCTTATTTTTGTAATGTATTTTTTAATATTTATTTATTTACTTTAGTTGTACACAATGCAATGCATTTATATTTACGTGTTGCTGAGGATCGAACCCGGGCCGCACACGTGCGAGGCGAGTGCTCTGCTGCCGAGCCACAACCCCAGCCCATAATGTACTTTGATTTTTGCAAGATCCAAGGGCAAAATGGTTCGTATTTAAATTCCTACAAAAGAATTGTTTTTAATACATCCACCCTAACTATAAAATCTTTAAGTGCCTTTAGCTATTTTTATATAATAGAAGTATTATCAGAAAACTTACTTTAGTAGTCTTTACCTTGACCTAGCTTCATTATATGTTTACTTGGCTCTCAAGATAGTTTCTATGAACTGATGGCATTATGACACTACCTTCTCAGCTAAAAAAATGCCTCTTTGGGCAGATGTGAATATGAGCAAAATGGTCTCTTATGGTAACTTTGAATCAATGGAAATATGTAAACTGTGAATGGAACCACCCTATGACCCAGCCATCCCACTCCTGGGTCTATTCCCAAAGGACTTAAAAACAGCATATTACAGTGACACAGCCACTTCAATGTTTATAGCAGCACAATTCACAATAGCTAGATTGCGGAACCAACCTAGATGTCCCTCAGTAGATGAATGTATAAAGAAAATGAGGTACATATACACAATGGAATTTTACTCAGCAATAAAAGAAAATAAAATCATGGCATTCACAGGTAAATGGATGAATTTGGAGAATATAATGCTAAGTGAAGTTAGTCAATCTCAAAAATCCAAATACCTAATGTTTTCTCTGATATAAGGAGGCTGATTCACAGTGGTGTTGGGTCGGGGTACATAGGAGGATTAGAGGACTCTAGAAAAGTCAAAGGGGAGGGAGGGGAAGGAAGGGAGCAAGGGGGGATGGAGGGGGAAAAAAAGAAAAGGTGGTTGAATAAGATGGATGTCATTATCCTAAATGCATGATTGAAGATTTGAATGGTATGAATATATATTGTATACAGTGTTTTGTAAAAAGATGCTCTATATGTTTATTATGAATTATAATGCATACTACTATTATAAATACAACTTTGAATAAAAAGAAAAAAAATATGTAACTATCAGCAGCTCATCAGAGGCCTAAATAAATAGAATTTATTTCTCTGATTATTTAAACCTATTGTACCTATGGAAGCTCCAAAGTGAAATAGTCCCTATATTAATAAACAGATATCTACTTAAAGTTAAGCTAAAATGTGTTAAATAGAAACTTATTTTTTCTGAAATGACTACTGAAAAAATAAATCAGAGTCATAGTTTAGATACACATTTATATTAGAACAGACAAGCTATTTAATGTTTCATATAACTTCTGAGAAAAGGATAACTTTTTATGTGTGAATATTTGTATATGGTATATTAATATTTTTGAAGGCTAATTTTTTCAAATGCTCATTTTCCCAAATGTAACTTTTAGAGATAGTGATGATAAAGTGATTTATTTTATTAGAAAATAAAAGAA
Source organism: Tamias sibiricus (assembly GCA_025594165.1). Lineage (NCBI taxonomy): Eukaryota > Metazoa > Chordata > Mammalia > Rodentia > Sciuridae > Tamias > Tamias sibiricus. The sequence continues at coordinate 140,428,661 of CM046658.1, read as the reverse complement.
AACCTATAAGTAAATAGCAAAAACATCAGTAGAGTAGAGGGAAGGAAATAGGGTGAGGAGAGAAGGAAAAATGCAGGTGCTGGGACTGAGTTAGACCAAATTACATTCCATGCTTTTATAATTATGTCAAAATGAATTTTAATGTTATGTATAACTAAAAAGAACCAATAAAAAAAGAAAAAAAAAAAAAAGAAATGTATATAAATGTATATATCAATGATAAAAATACTGGATATATTTTTTTTAATTTATCTTTTTATTCTAATTTGTTATACTTTTATGTATGCTACATTTCCTACTTTCAAGAATTTGTGGAAGTTTTGCTGAAAATGAGATTTAAATAAAAATTATTTGAAAAATAACATTTATTAAAAACTATAAATTTTTTACTGTTTCATAAGAAGGTCCAATCTCCAAATAAAAGTTTTCTGAAAAAAGTGAGTTATTTTATTTTGGGGTGTGTGTGAGAGAGAGATAAGCCTTGGAGAATAGGACTGCAATATGTCTGTTCAGCTATATTGATCTCTTTATTAAACTCAATTGTTTCTCTGACTTGCCTCCAGTCTCTTCTTGACTTTTATATTAAGCACAGAATTTAAATGTGCATTTCTGTGTTGAAATTTTAATATGCAATGATACTATAGTTGATTCAGCCATAGGGAATGCATAAAATAACATGGAAATTATACAATCACAGAGGCTGAACCAAACCCTTAGGAGAGACAATTGTTTTAGAAAGGTTAGTCATTTTTTTTTTTGTTGTTGTTGTTGTTTTATTTTTTATTTTTTTAGGTTTGGATTCACAGAATATATGGATCCTCTATTGTTTCTCAAGGGGGGGGGAGAAATTTTTTATGGAATAATGTTGACATTATATTTACTTTAGTTTAAAAACACATCAATTGTATGATGAGGTTCTGATCTTCCTACCTGTTGGTAGAAGTTTCTGAAATAAAAGAGATTCCTTTCATCAGTTTTCTTTACTTTTATGGATTAATTATCTCCATTCAGTTGTTTATTTTCAAGAGAAAATTGTGAATTTTCCAAAATTATAATGTCCTGACAGATTAAAACAGGGACAGATGAAGGATCCCATGTAGTATATGAGTAGTAGGTGTTAAGAAATTCTAGTATCTATATATCCTGCAGAAGTTTAAGTTTATAGAAAGCTGTGACTGCTTTGTCACTTTTAACTGATGAACATATTGAGCACTTCTGCTTATTGAAGATGAAATGAATGATGAAATGAGGGAATAAAATGCAAAATATTTTTTCATCACTATATTTGGAAAGAAAGAGAGGCCTGGCATAATTATTCAATGGTTCTGTGGCATCTTCTCTGCCTTATGGTTAAAGTACATTTTGGCTCTGAACTGGATCTATTGCATCTACATAACTAATATAATCATAACATCTAGTTAACAGCTAATATAATCATACAGTAAATTCTGTGTTTCTGTACAATCTCTCTTTATTCAACTCACCCTTGACCTACCAGGTCTTAAAAGTGACAAAATATTGATATGTTTAGAAATCACCCAAGACTTGTAGAGCTGATTTTGTAGAGATGATTCTGCTCTGATATAGTTCCTCAAACGTTTTTAGATTCTTGTATCTAAATTCAGAACTCCTCTTCAAAACCCTTTCTCTATGTTTCTATTTATGTTCTTCTTTCTTTGTTGTTCTTCAAGGATTTTGGTAAAATTCAATAGAACAGTGTCACAAACTCTATTCATCTCCATCAGGAATCTCCAGTCTAGATTTTTAGGACCTAATCTTTCCTAGGCATGACCCATATTTGGATAAAATTTTGTACTAATATAAATGTCAAATGCTTTTATTTAATTTAAAAAAAACAGAACTCTACAGTGGTCTTTTAGATCTTTGTCTAATAAAGATAAGTATTTATCCTTTATAGAAATATACAGTTGTCCAACTTTTTCAGGTGGATACAGATTCTCATGAATTTTTTTTTTACTAATTTATACCAAGCATCAATAATAGTTTCTGATTTGTATATTAGATACTTAATAAATATCCAACAAATGAAGGTTACATTAAGCAACAATAGCATCTGTTCATAATTTTCTGCATCTATTTTATCTTTATATAAATAGAGAAGAGTTCATATGGTAAATTATGAGTAAATCAGATAGTTTTTGAAAAATCTAGCTGTACAAAACCCAAAAGCTCCAACATATCAGTTTCTATAGTCTAAAACCATAACTGGGTGGAAATATGATTAGGCAGTATATTTCAAGATGGTAGATCAATCAAGGAAGTCTAATTGCATGGATTTGATCCTTCATTTGTTGACAGGAAAGTAATGGAGGACCTGCTAGTTAGAATGGAATATTATGAAGAACTAATAAACAGCAAATCAAAGCTTGTCATCCTTTGACTAAAACCTTTGGATTTTCAGGGAAGAAATAGTATGAGGATGGGCAGAAAAGACAAATGCTATACTATATATCTAAATTTCAATACTTTATATAACCAAGTCTCTTAATATGGGGAGCCTAGAGGTTGCAGCAGATGATGTGAGAGTATTTCTACTACATTGACTCTAACTTGTTCCATGGAAAGATAGCCAACTTCATATGGGATAATTGAAAATTAGCACTGGTTGATTTAATTTGATGCTAGTTATTTATGGATATTTTTATTGTAGTTTATGTTTACTAAATCAGGAAGGACCTCAGAAGATTATAGGCACAAAAAAATGCCTTTGCAAATCACAAATGACACTGAGACCCACCATTATTTATATATGTCATATCACAGTCTGCATACTTAGAGAAAAGTATATTATTAATCTTAAGATACAGACTTTGAAACTGAGGTCTATAGACAGTAGAACAACTTTTAAAGTCAAATGGATGGCAGGTGATAGAACAGCTCTTACTGCTAGGGTCTTAACATGAGGCCTCCTAATCTTCACATCTTTTGTCTCACCTTTATAAATACATTCAACCATTTGCTGGATAACAAAAGATAAAACCAAAAAAAGAAGATAGAATGCCATCTTTTATTTTAATTTTTGGGTTCCTAGACCTACCCATAGATTTATCTTCTAGATCACTTTAATATATAATAAGTGTACTATTTTAATTCTTTGGAAAAAAGTTCTACACTTTTAATAATTTCTCTTGTATTTGATGTCACCACAAGACTAATTATTGAAAATCAAATGATGTAAGATGTGGCACTTAACAAGTTGAGTTTACTGCCACATTATAGTTCACACACTTACCAATTTGCTTCCATATGCAAAATTGGTTTTCAGAGGAAACCTAAAGTGTAAAGAAACCCCTTGTTTTTGCTGCCTTTTGAGATATGCTTTATTAACATGAATGAAACTCTAACCAGTCCTCCATATGTGTATCCTTTATATGATCAGAGCTTATTTTAATGATTTGATTTACTAAATTATAACTTTTTGCATTAGAATGTCTTTATATTCTTCAACCCATTCATTTGAAACTATCTCAGTGCCTACTAGAAGCTCAGCAGAATTCTAGGTGCTGAGAACACAGCACTGAACAAAAGAGAAAAATCCTTTCCCACATGGAACTTACATTGTAGTAAAGGCAAAAAGATAAAAACAAAATCAACAATTAAAATATATTTTGCAGTAAAGGATGTTAAGTGTGTGTGTGTGTGTATGTATGTATGTATATATATATATATACACATAATAAATAATAATACATAAGGAAAGATACACAGTATTATATTTCTGTATATATATATATATACACATAATAAATAATAATAAATAAGGAAAGATACACAGTATTATATTTCTGTATAAAATTAAATAAATATGGCTATAGTCAAGTGATGTTTCCTTATTGGGAGATATTTTTTGTTATGTATTTAAATTATAAATAGGAGTATCATGCAGCATTCCTTTCATTTATCTTTACTAACATTTTGCACCCCCTTTCTTCTTACCTAGTAGGCCGGGATCTGATTGGTCTTCCCATAGGTTGTTTTCCCTCAGGTTCTTGGTGGTGTTTGGCTAATGGGAAACATTTATAGAGATCCAAGTGTGGAAACAAGGTTGGGACATTTGATCCTCATGTTTCTTCCCTGATAATTGGTTGCGGCTTATCTATATCACTTTTTTGACGGTCACAGCTTCTGTCAAGTGTTCCTCTCCACATAGCCAACTTTGAGGGCACTTCAGTAGGCACAACTACCCTTGCATACACAGGACTTTTTTCACTGGTTTACAATTATTGTGTTGGTGTCTTTGATACAAGTCCATATTTTTTTTTTTTTTTTTTTTTTTTTTTTTTGTCAAAAGTGCCTTAGCTTTAATAGACTTTTTTGAATTACCTATTTAGACAATGTTATGTGTTTTCCACAAGGACTCCAGATGACCCAAATATCTAGCACACTAATTGGTTATTTATGTAATTGTATCAAGTCCAACTTGCTGATGAAAAAACAATAGATATGTCAAGAAAAGTTTGCAATGAGAAGAACAAGGCTGTTTCTTAAATTGAATCAACAAATAACTAAAGGTTAGGAGCTACATACTACTTTTATACATTTGGACTGGTATACACTTATCTCTCAATGAACCAGGTAGCTTCAGATTTCTGGATTTACATATAAAGAATATGAAGTAAAACTGATGAATAATAAAGCTTAAAGTCAAATTTTCTCCTGATTAATGTCCCTAGCTCCCTCCTCTCAATTTATATGCAAAAATAAAACTTAATTTTGTTCTTAACATCTGAGGGGTCAATTTCTTCAATATTCTACATTTTATTTGATGGATTTCCTTTTTAACATTCACATTTTTACTTGTATGAATGTTTTTATATTCCTACTTTCTCTGCATTCTTCAAAATACTTTTGGTTTTGTTATATTTATAATGTGTTCATTAAAATTTAATTATATTTGTGTCCTGTAAAACTGAACAAAATAATTATAAAATTCTCCTTCATATAATCATTGATTGAAATGAAGCTCACTAAATGCATAGATGGAAATACATAGTAGGCTTAAAAAAATTTTCATATTTTATTAAGAAGTCTGCATATATAATGAGATTTACTTATTTGCTCTTAAGTCAATAAGACTATTGCCTCCATAAAGTATTTCACATTGTATAATGATTATTATAATTATAAAATATCCTAATTATTATAATTATAATAATTATTACACAATGTATAATATATAATTATATATACTATGTACATAATTATAATTATATTGTTATACAGTTATTGATGAATTGAAATATAGTAGGCAGAATCAAAACCAGATAAACTTTGCTGTCAAATTATTAGAGTTTCAATGAGTACATATGTGAGAGAGATAAAATAACTACTAAGTAAATAAAAGTAACTTTTTTGAATATTGGATCTTATGACAAAGGACTAACATCCAAAATACATTAAGGAATTCAAGCAACTCAATAGAAAAAACACAAGTAATCCAATTTAAAATAGGCAAATGATCTAGACATTTTAAAAAAGAATTCAAATGGCCAGTAATTAATACTGGAAAAAAAAACCTTCAACATCAGTGAAATGGGAGTTAGAACCATAACGAGATATCATCTCACACCAATGACTATTATTAAAAAGATAAAAAGAAAAAATGTTAGTGAACATACAAAACAGGAAAATTTCCTATACTGTTGATGAAAATGTAAATTTGTATAGCCATTTTGGAAAACAGTATGAATATTTGTCAAAAACTAGAAATAAGAATGCTATATAAACCAGTTATTCCACTACTGGATATATATCCAAGGGAAATGAAACCAATATATTGAAGAAACCTACACACTCTACGTTTATTGCAATACTATGCACAGTAGTCAAGAAATAGACACAGCCTAGGTGTCTATCAGTGAATGAATAAAGAAAAAGAGATATGCATTAATAATGGAATATTATTCAGCCATAAAAATAATGCAATCCCATCATTTTTAGCAACATGGATGGAATGAAAGGACATTATGTTTAATGAAACAAGTCAGTAACAGAAAGACAAATTTTGTATCTTCTCATTTATATGTGGAAGCTATAATTCAATATCATAGAAATAGAGAGTAGAATAGTGGCTATCAGAGGCTGAGAAGTGGGTGGAGATATCTGGAGAGAGGAGGGAGAATGAGTATAGGGGTGCAGTTGGGAGAAATAACTCCTAATATTCTAAACAGCATTATTGGGTAACTATGGTTGACAATACACACTTAATTGTATAATTTAAAAGACCTAATAAAGAGGATTTTTAATATCTCCAACACAGAAAAATGATAGCTATTTGTAGTGATGGTTATACTACTGACCCTGATCTAATCATTACATGTATTTGGAAATATACTCTACCTTTATGATGTGTCATTTAACAATTAAAAATATTTTAAGTGAGTTGATAAATGAGAAAAAATATAGGGTCAAATTTATTCTATTAAATATTATATTAAAAATTTGCATCCCTTTTTAAAATTAATTTTTTGACTAGAGTTTTGTAATAATCAATTCATGAATACTACTCATTGAATACTATACGTTGAATATATCAATGCATGAATACTACTCATGTAACTAGCAAATGTTTATATTAATCAGTGTATTATTATTATTAAACTCCTCACTTAGTATAAGTAGCCTGCTGAACTAAATGTGAAGTATACATATTTAATATGTTTTAAACATCTTTCAGTCTACTCAGTTAGGGCCTTTCATAAATGTTAAACTGCTAGTATAAAGATATTCAACATATTTCTCTGTGTGGTAAGACTTAAATATTATATTAAAAATTTGCATCCCTTTTAAAATTAATTTTTTAATGATCCATAAGTATTCCTATTACTTCTAGTGACAAGAATTATATTTTCTCTTAACTGCTGATTTTTCATAACTTAATTAAGCATTATTTGCGGGTAATTTTAAAAGCAATTTTACTGGAACTTACACACCATTCATTTAATATATATGATTTATATTCTTTTGTTAAAGATTCTACTATGTTATCTTTTTGTAATAAAACAATACAATGTGCATTTACCTGACACTTAATTCTTTTTAAAAAGCACATTTGGTAGTAATTGTTCTTTATCACAATACCTGTTAAGAATCCGGCTTCAAAAATACATGACACTATTGGAAAGAATGAGAACAATCTATTGAAGAAACTATGAACTGTCTTGGGATAGTAACTTATGTGGTGTCCAAGAAATATTGAATATATCTGTGCTTCCCTCAAAAACTGAACATTTTCTGAGGTACCTCCAAGGTACTTTGATTCAGTTTTGGAACTGTAGGATCAAACCCTTTTTGGAAACCAGTGGTGATCAAAGGTGAAACAATAATTCCAAAAGAAGACATACTCTCATAAGAGTAGTTACAACAAAATTTCCCTTAGATATTAAAGAGAAATCAGGTATTCTTTGCTTTGTTAGAACAAAGGCATATCCTGCTTAAATCAATATTAGAATTCTTCAAATTAAATATTATGATTTTTTTAAGTGAAATTGTTTGTAATATTTTCACAGTAACAATATGTTACTTTCCTATAAAACAACAAACAAACACTCATTTGGGAAGGAGGTTAGACGTTGTTGAGAGTAGGAGGTCACTCAGGGTACAAGCAACATCGTTTAACAATGGGAAAATGCATGATAATCTTTGTACTTTGAAAATATTTAATTTTTGCTGTAATGACACCTAATATATTTATGAATATTTGTGTATTTGAAACAAATAATGCTAAATTGAGAACATGTTCTAGTGAACATACACACATGTGATGGAATATTATTCAACCTTATATAAAAGAAAAACCTACGATGTGCTACAACATAGATAAACCTAAAGGACGTTTTGCTTAGTGAAATATACCATTCACAGGACAAATGAGTAGAGTAGAATGGATGTGGCCAGGGACTAGGGACAAGGGGAAATAAAACCCATTTGAAACATTTTTGAAAAGCTAAACAAAATACCCTAAGTGGGAAAAATGAAAAAAAAAAAAAAAAAAAAAGTCCTAAGTGGGAAATATTGCAGCTTTGCACGATGTACATGTCAGGTAACACAGAAAGGTTTGAAGATTAGTGAAGACAGGTTAAAAAAGTATTATGTTAACCTTAAAGTTAAGAGATTCAAATTGAAACCATGACAGAGCTTAGAAGTCATACTTCCAAACTTTCCTTTTTGTAAAGTTATAACTGCAAGGGATTTGACACTCTCTGATAGCAGCAAGAGGATATGGCCTTAAGCTAACCAAGTACATTCTATTGACTAAGATTTTACATGTAGTTTTATCTTAATTAACAAAAAGAACTTTCTGTTCACATGGGTACAACTGAATATAATATTGAGAATTTTAAGAATGCACAAACATGTCTTAGCATCCTCATACAGTGCCCACTGAAAGTGTAAAAGTGGTTTTGTCATAAGCTTTTAAAATGTTAGTTTGAATAATATTGCTACCTCTTAGTTTAATGTAGGAATAGGAATTATTTCATTTATTTAATTGACAAAAATTACACATATACATGTTTGTACACCTTAATATTTTGATACATGTATACATACAGGAATACTAAATCAAGCTAATTAATGTATATTAGCTCACATACTTATCATTTTTGTGTGTCAGGTACACAGAAAATCTACTTTCTTAGCAATTTTCAAGTATACAATATGTTGTTATAACTATACTCACCATTATGTACAATAACCCTTTTGAACTTATTACTGTATATGAAGTTTTATATTTTTTGACCAACATCTCCCCAAACTCCCCAATTTAGTATCTGTTTATATGAACTCAATTTTTTTCAAATGATGTGTATGATGTTAAGATTTTATAAATAAATCTTAACCTGATTTTATGTGTATATCATATGAAAAAGGCTATATTTTTACAGCAAGTTAACTTGTAATCTTTTATTTTAATACATTTATTTAACAATCTGACCAGATACCCAAGTAGGCAGTAAGGGTATGAAGATAAAGTTTCTAAATTCCAAGTTCTCATAATCTGTTGGCAGAGACATACAAAAAGTTTAGTTCTGACAATGGAGCGTGGTGAATCCTAAATGATGGTTTGTATATAGCATATATTGAAAATAAAAGAGAAGAAAGGGATTTGATCTAGAGGTATTTATAAGGACTAGAGCATGATCAAGAAATAGAAATTTAGTTGTAAATAAGACAAATTGATGGTAAACAATCAGTTAAAGGGGGAGAAGAAAGAGATGTTTTATGTTAAAATAGCTGTTTTATAATATTTTACTTATTAAAAATAATTACTTAACCCAGATACTATTGATATGTGTTTGCTTGTATGAACTATAGTGTGCAATGATAAAACTGTAAAGAGGAACAGCAGTTGAATTGCAGGGCATACAACTGTACAAAAGAAACATGTTATCAAAGAAAGAAGGTATGTGTGTTTATGTGTGTGTACAGCTCAGTAATCAAAGGAGTCCTAACCAATACATTAAAAATGTTTTTCTATGGGTGTTTCTTATGCTTAGTAAGAAATGATTCTATTTATGTGGAGAAAAAACTAACTGCAAATAAATCTTAACCTGCTTTTAGCAAACATATTTTTAGCAATAACACTGTTACTTTGATTTTGAAACTATTATACAGTGATAGATAAAATAAACATTTATGTAAATTTAATTCACAACAAAAATTTCAGCAAAAACAACAAATAAAACACACATAAAAAGATGAAATGGCAAATATAAAATCAAAACTTATGTGAAACTCTATACTGTTAAATTTAAGTTGACAATCAATATGATTGCTTAATGCATTTCTTGGATAATAACATATCTTATCTCAAATCAGTGTAAAGATATAAGAGTATTTACCATATCAGTATCATAATCCCTCAGGTTCTAGATTCTGGTATCTAACCACCACTTTTTCTGAACGAATCAGTGTCAATAAAAAAAAATAAATTAATACTGGACTAGGACAATAAATGTTCAAAATGAGAGTAGAACTTCTTGTTGCATCAGAAGCAAAGAAACTATCAAATATTTCTGAAGTCATATCAGAAAGATTGAAACCAAATGTGAGCCTGATTCTAGCCAAAATTGGAAAGTTGAGCATAAAATTAAAAATAAGTGCAATGGATTGAAACAATTAAAAAAATGTTCAGATTTATACCATAGGTTTGATTTGCTTCTGTGTAGGGGTGTCCAGGTAGTTCTTTTCTCTGGAAAATATTTTTATTATACTTAGAACATACTAATTGTATAATTTAATATTTTTCACTATGACATTTCCTTATGTGCATACATTGAACTTTGGTCATATTCACCCTCGCTTATTCTACCTGCTCCTGACTATTTCACCTTCTCCCCACATTCTCTCCTCATTCATAACAGCCTCTCTTATATTTTCAGGTCACCTTTGTTTTGTTTAGTTTCCATATATGACAAAGAGCATGTGATAGTTGTCTTTCTGTGTATGGTTTGTTTCACTTAACATGATGTTTTCCAGTTCCATGCATTTTCTTGCAAATGAAAGGATTCAATCTATATGACTGAATAATATTCCATTGTGTATATATGCCATATTTTCTTTATCCAGTTATCTGATGATCACCATATAGGCTGATTCCATATCTTGTCTGTTGTGAAAAGTGCTGCAATAAAGGTGTACACAGGTATCTCTTTTGTATGCTGACATCATTTCTTTCAGATATATACCCAGGAGTTATAAGTTGGTACATTTATTTTTAGTTTCTTGAGGAAACTCCATTACTTTTTTTTTTTAATAGTAGCTGTACTTTTTCACATTTTCACCAATAGTGCATAATTTTTCTTTTTTCTATACAACATTGCTAGCATTCGTTGTTTTTTGTTTGTTTAAAAATGGCCATGGTAACTCTGGTTGGATGGAATTTCAATGTAGCTTTCTTTTTCTTTTCTTCTTCTTCTTTTTTTTTTTTTTTTTTTTTTTTTTTTTAGTACTGGGGAACCCTGAGGAAGCCTAACCACTGAGCCACACCCCTAGTCCTTTTTACCTTATGAGACAGGGTCTTGCTAAGTTGCTTGGGGCTTCGCTAAATTGCTGAGACTGACTTTGAATTTGTGATACCCCTGCCTCCAGCCTTCCAATTCGCTGAAATTTCAGGTGTGCCCCCTGTGCCTGGCTGGATGTAGTTTGGATTTGCATTTCCCTGATGGTTAAAAATATTGAATATTTTTAGTGCATTTATTGGTCATTGTGCTTCTACTTTAGTGGTCCATTTGGATAACACACCCGTTTGTTATTGAATTGCCTGTTTTGTTGTTGTTAAGGCTTTGTATTTTGGATTAGTTCTCTGTCAGGTGAAAAGTTGGCAAAGATTTTCTCCAAATCTGCAGATTTTCTCTTCACTCTTGTTTCCTTTACTGTGCAGAAATTTATTAATTTGATTTAATCTTGACAATTTATGCTTTTGTTTCCTAGACTATTCAAACCTTACTTATGAAATCATTGCCTATGCTGATATCTAGAAGTGTTTTCTTCTAGCAGTTTCAAAGTTTCAGATCTTACATGCAGGTATTTAACTCATTTTGGCTTAATTGTGGTATAGGGTGTTTCTGTCTTCTATGTGTAAATATCCAATTTTCCAAGAAACATTTGTTGAAAGCTATGTTTCCTCCAGTGCCTGTTCTTGACACTTTTCAGATGACTGAAGATTTTTGAAATTATTTTTGTGTCCTCTATTGTGTTTCATTGTTCTATGGCTTTGCTTTTATGCCAATACATGCTGTTTTTGTTATTATGGCTCTGTAGTATTATGTAATCAGGTATTATGATGCATCCAGCATTGCTTTTTGCTCAGGATTGCTTTGGTTATTTGGAATCATTTGTGTTTCCATGTGAATCTCAAAATTTGTTACTAGTTCTGTGAAAAATATCATTGGGTCTTTGATATCTATATAGTACTTTGGTTAGGATGGCCATTTTAAAAATATAAATTCTGCCAATCTATGAACATGGGAGAGGTCTTTCCACATTCCAATGTCATCTTCAATTCTTATCTTCAATATTTTGTTATTCCAAAAAAAGTTATTTTATTTGTGTGTGTATTTGTGTGTGTGTGTGTGTGTGTGTGTGTGTGTGTGTGTTGGGAGGTAACTGTTATTAATGAAATTGCTTTTCTAATTTCTTTCTTAGTGAGTTCATTATTTGTGTATAGAAAAGTTACTAATATTTGATGGTTTTGTATGTTACTATTCTACTGAATTTATTTATCAATTCTAAAAGTCTTTTGGTAGAGTCTTTAGGATTTTCTTCATATAAAAATAATATCATCTGCAAAGACAGATAACTTGCTTTTCTTCTTAACTCTTTTATATACCTTTTATTTATTTCTCTAGCCTGATTGTTCTGATCAGAATTTCTAAGAGCATATTGAGTAAGAGTGATGACAGAGGAAACCCTTGATTGCTTGCTTTCTGATCTTAGAAGAAATGAGTCCAGCTTTTCCATTCAGTATGATGGGGGTTATAGGTTTGTCATATAAAACCTTTTTTGTCTTAAATATGATCTATTCCTAAATTGCTCAGGGTATTTAACAGGAAGGAATGTTTTGTCAAAGGATTTTTCTGCATCAGTTGGAATGATTGTGTGATTTTTATCCTTGACTCTATTTGTGTGCTGTATTACATTTATTGATTTGTGTATGTTGAGCCATCCTTACTTCTCTAACATAAAATGAACCAACTTGATCATGGTGTATTATCTTTTAATGTATTATTAAATTCAATTTGTTAGTATTTTGATGAGGATTTTTGCTCACATGTTTTTCAGTGATAATGGTCTGTAGTTTTTTTTTTTTTTTCTATTTTTCCTATCTTATTGCTTTTTACTCTTTTTTTTTTTTCCTGTTTATCGCTGTATTCTTATCATGTTTTGGCAGCATGGTAATAGTGGCATAATAGAATAAGTTTAGAAGGGGTCTTTCCCTTTATATTTTATAGAATAGTTTAAGAGAGCATAGACATTAGTTTGTCTTTAAAATCTTGATAAAATTCAGCAGTGAATCCATTCAGTTCTTGACTTTTCATTGTTGGGAGATTTTATTATGGCTATAATCTCATAACGTATTATACATTCATCTAGATTTTTTATATCCTCTTGGTTGAATTTTGGTAGGTTAATTCATGTCCAGATATATGTTCATTTCTTCTAGATTTTTCCAATACATGGGTATAGAGTTTTTTACAAAAAAATTCCCTTATTATCCTTTGAATTTTAGTGATATTTGTTGTAATTTCTCCTTTTTCATTTCTAAGTTTATTTATTTGGGTCTTCTCTGTGTTCCTTTCAGTTCGATTATCTAAAATATTTTTCTTTAGCTAAAGATTTTTCTTTAAGGAAGCATTACACTAGAAGAATAGTCAATCAAAGGAGAATCAAAACCAATCTAAACACCAGAAAGAAATCAAAATTGCAGGAAATAAAAATCATCTTGCAATAATAACATTGAATGTGCATTGTCTAAACTCTTCAACCAAAAGACATAGGTTGACTTATTGGATCAAAAAACAAGACCCAACATAATGCTGTATACCAGAGACTCACTTCACACGCAAAGACATCCATAGTCTGAAGGTGAAATGGAGGAAAAATAATACCATTCAGATGGATCATAAACAAGTGGTAGTTACATTCTCCTATCTGATAAAGTAGACTAACTTCAAGACAAAATTAAAAATAAGAGTCAAAGAAGGACATTTTATACATCAACAATATATAATGATCATAAATATTTATGCCCCAAACAATGGAGCATATGTACATCAAACAAATCCTTCTCAGTATTAATAATTGAATAGACCACAATACAATAATACTGGTGACTTTAATAAGCCTCTATCATCACTGGATAGATCATCCAACTAAAATCTAAGTAAGTATTCAATAGAACTAAAAAACTACAATCTAAAAAAAAAAAAAAAAAAAAAAAAAAAAAAAAAAAAAAAAAAAAAACTACAATCAATAATTTGGACCTAAAACACATCTTTAGAATATTTCATCCATCAATGACTGGATTTACTTTTTTCTAAGCAGCACATGAAACATTTTATAAAATAGACCATATTTTAGGTCACAAAGCAAATCTTTAAAAAATGCAAAAAAAAAAAATAGATATTACCTTGCATTCTGTAAGATCAGAAAGGAATGAAATTAGAAATCAATAGTAAGATAAAAAATAGAAACCACTCTAACATCTGGGGATGAAATGATACACTTGAATAGTGGATAGCAGAAAAAATCAGGGGATGAATGAAAAAGTACTCAGAGGTAAATGAGAACAGGGATACAACATATCAAAATCTGTGGGTATGAAGGCAGTTCTAAGAGGTAAATTTGTAGCATTGAGCTTGTACATTAGAAGATTTGGAAAAATACCAAATAAATAACCTGAACATTACAGCTCAAGGCCCTAGAAGAAAAATTAGTAGAAGACAGGAGATAATTAAAATTAGAGCCAAAATCAAGGAAAATGAGATTAAAAAAAATTAAAAAAATACAACAAAGAGTTGGTTTCTTGAAAGAATAAACAAAACTGCTATACCCTTAACCAAACTAACTAAAAGAAAGAGAGAAACCTCAAATTATTAAAATCTGAGATGAGAAAGGAAATATCACTATAGAAACTACTGAAATCCTAGGGTCATCAGAAACTACTTTGAAAATTTATATTTCATAAAATAGAAAATCTTGAAGATACGGAAAAATTCCTAGAGACATATGACCTACTCAAATTGAACTAGGAGGACATAGAAAACTGAAACTGATCAATTTCTAGTAATGAGATTGAAGAGGCTATCAAAAGGCTCCCAACAAAGAAAAGCCAGAGACTGACTGGATCTTCAGCTGATTTCTACCAGACATTTGAAGAACTAATATCAATTCTCCTCAAATTATTTCATGAAATAGAAAAGGAGGGAACTTTGCCAAACTTATTCTTCAAAGGCAGCATCACCCTTATACCAAAACCAGAGGAAGACTAATCAAGGAAAGAAAACTTCAGACCAATAAGCTTGATGAACATAGATGTAAAAATTTGTAGTAAAATACTGGCAAACTGAGGTTTTCTTCAATTTATTTCTTTAGTGTTCTGTAGTTTTCATTGTAGAGGTCTTTCATTATTTTATTAGATTGATTTCCAGGTATTTTATTTTTTATTTTTTGAGGCTATTGTGAATGGGGTAGTTTTCCTAATTTATTTTTCAGTGGATTCATTATTGATGTATAGGAATGCATTTGATTTATGGGTGTTGATTTTATATCCTGCTACTTTGCTGAATTCATTTATTAGTCATAGATGTTTTCAGGTGGAATTTTTTGAATCTTCAAGATACAGAATCACTGCAATTCCTGTTAATATCCCAATGACATTCTTCATAGAAATAGAAAAAGCAATCATGAAATTTATTTGGAATAATAAGAGACACAGAAAAGCTAAAGCAATCCTTAGCAAGAAAGTGATACAGGAGGCATCACAATACCAGACCTCAAACTATACTCCAGAGCTATAGTAACAAAAATGTGATGGTATTGGCACCAAAACTGACTTGTTGATCAATGGTACAGAACAGAGTACATGGAGACAAACCTACATAAATACAGTTATGTCATACTAGACAAAGATACCCAAAACATTCACTGGAATATAGATAGCCTATTCAACAAATCTTCACCATGTTGGCCAAGGTTCTGACTTCCTTAACCAGACTCCTAAAGCACAAGAAGCAAAATCAAGAATCAATAAATAGGATATATTCAAATTAAAAAGCTTCTTGCCGGGCACGGTGGTGCACAACTGTAATCCCAGCATTTGGGAGGCTGAGACAGGACGATCGCGAGTTCAAAGCCAGCCTCAGCAATGGGGAGGCACTTAGCAACTCAGTGAGACCCTGTTTCTAATAAAATACAAAGAAGGGCTGGGGATGTGGGGATGTGGTCCAGTGGTCGAGTGCCCCTGAGTTAGATTCCCAGTAAAAAAAAAAAAAAAAAAAAAAAAAGCTTCTTCTCAGCACAGGAAACAATCAATAATGTGAAGAGAGAGCCTACAGACTGGGAGAAAATCTTTACCACATGCACCTTTGATAAAGCATTAATCTCTAGAATATATAAAGAACTCAAAAAACTTAACACCAAAAACCAAATAAAACAATCAATAAATGGGCTATGGAAGTGAACAGATACTTCACAGAAGAAATACAATTGATCAACAAATATATGAAAACGTGTTTAACATATCTAGCAATTAGGGACATGCATATCAAAAGTATTCTAAGATTTTTATCTCACTTCTGTCAGAATGGCAATCATCAAGAATACAGGCAACAATAAATGTTGGCAAGAATGTGGAGAAAAAGGTGCACTCATACATTGCTGGTAGGACTGCAAATTGGTTTAACCACTATGGAAAGCAGTATGGAGATTCCTCAGAAAACTTGGAATGGAACCACCATTTGACCCAGCTATCCCACTCCTTGGTTTATACCCAAAGGACTTAAAATCAGCATACTACAGTAATGCACCCATGTCAATGTTTATAGCAGCTCAATTCACAATAGCTAAACTATGGAACCATCCTAGGTGTCCTTCAATAGATGAATGAATAAAGAAAATGTGGTATATATACTCAATGGAACACTACTCAGCTTTAAAGAAGAGAGAAATCATGGCATTTGCCATTAAATGGATGGAGTTGGAGAATATCATGCTGAGTGAAATAAGCTAACCTCCCAAAACCAAAAGTCGAATGTTTTCTCTAATATGCAGATGCTAATTCACAATAAGGTGGGGGGCACTAGAGAAGAATATCATTACGTTAGATTAGGTAGAGGGAAGTGAAGGGAGGGGAGGCAAGGGGCTATAGGCATAAGAAAGATAGTAGAATTAAACAGACATTATTACTTTATGTATATATGTGACTACATGACCAATATGATTCTACAACATGTATGCTCAGAAAAATGAGAAATTATATCACATTTATTTATGATATATCAAAGTGCATAAATGCATTCTACTGTCATGTATAACTAATTAAAACAAATTTTAAAAAATTAAAAAAATATTGGCAAACTGCATATAAAAACACATCAAAAAGACAGTGCATAATGATCAAGTGGGATTCATCAAGTGGAATGCAAGTTTAGTTCAACATATGGAAATCAATAAATGTAATTTACCACATAAATAGACTTGAAGAAAGAATCACATGATTATCTCAATAGATGGATTTTTATTTTTTATTTTTTTAAAATATTGATTATTTGCTTTTAGTTGTACACAATGTAATGCATTTATGTTTATGTGGTGCTGAGGATCGAACCCGGGCCACACACGTGCGAGGCGAGTGCTCTACCGCTGAGCAACAATCCAAGCCCTCAATAGATGGATTTTTAAATTTTTGTTTGTATTTTCAAAGTACTAACTCTTAGTTTAATTCATTCTTTATACTATTCATTTAGTCACTACTTCATTTCAATCTGCTTTTATCTCTGTTTTTATTTTTTCCTTCTGTTGATTTTGAGTTGGCCATATTCTTATTTTCTAAAACATTGAGATTCATCATTAGGTTATTAGTTTAAGATCTATTTTTATATATAGGTACTTATTGTTGTAATTTTTGCTTTTTAATAGTGCTCTTGACTTTAGGATGTTTCTATTTTCTTTTTTTATTTATTTATTTACTTATTCATCATGCACAAGTATAGTATCTTTTTACATACAACTGCTTGTATACAAAGTATATAAGTACCATTCAGATCTTCAATCATGCATTTAGGATAATGATATACATCTCATTCAACCACCAATTTTTTTTTCCAACCCCCCCTTACTCCCTCCCTCCCCTCCCTTTCCGTTGACCATTCTAGGGTTCCTATGATCCTATGTACCCCCTTCCAACAACACTGTGAACCAGCCTCCTTATATCAGAGAAAACATTCGGTACTTGGATTTTTGAGATTGACTAATTTCACTTAGCATTATATTCTCCAACTTCATCCATTTACCTGCAAATGCCATTATTTTATTCTCTCTTATTGCTGAGTAAAATTCCATTTTGTATATATACCATATTTTCTTTCATTTAATATATTTTTAAGTTTTCTCTTTGAATTCTTCAATAACCAATTGTTCACTCAGTTGTATGTTATACAGTCTCTATGTGTTTTTATAATTTCAGCCATTTCTCTTGCTATTTCATTTTTAGTTTCATTGTATTGTGATCAATGTGTAAGCAATCATTTTAATTTTTTAAGTTTTACTAAAGCTTTGTGGCCTAATACATGGTCTATTTTGAGAAAGTTCCATGTGCATATTCTGAAGCTACTAAATGGAATGTTGTGTACATATCTGTTAATTTTGTTTGATTTATAGTCTAATTTATCTCTGATGCTTCCTTGTTGAGTTTCTGACAATGGTCTCTCTATTGATGAGAATGGAATATTAAAATTTCCCACTGTTATTGTATTGGGTCCTATCTTTCCCTTTATGTCAAGTAGAATTGTTTTATAAAACTTGGTGCTCAAACATCTGGTACACATATTTATAATTGTTTATCTTCTTTTTTTTAATTTATTTTTTATTCTAAGTTGTTATAAATGACAGCAGAATGTATTACATTTCATATTATACTTGTAGAGCACATTTTTACATATCTCTCATTGTATACAAAGTATATTCACACCATTCGTGACTTCATACATGCACTTAGGGTAATGATATACATCTCATTCTACCATATTTTTTTCTTCACCCTTTTGCTCCCTCCCCTTCCTCTACCTCCCCATTGGCCATTCTAGTGTTCTTCTAATACTCCTATGCTCCCCATCCCAACCCCACCATGAAACGGCCTCCTTATATAAGAGAAAACATTTGGCATTTGGCTTTTTGGGATTGGCTAACTTCACTTAGCATTATATTCTCCAACTTCATCCATTTACCTGTGAATACCATGATTTTATTTTCTCTTATTGCTGAGTAATACTCCATTGTGTATATATACCACTTTTTCTTTATCTATTCATCTACTGAAGGGCATCTAGGTTGGTTCCACAGTTTAGCTATTGTGAATTGTGCTGCTATAAACATTGATGTGGCTGTGTCCCTGTAGTATGCTGTTTTTAAGTCTTTGGGGTATAGACCAAGGAGTGGGATAGTTGGGTCATAAAGTGATTCCATTCCAAGTTTTCCAAGGTATCTCCATACTGCTTTCCATATTGGCTGTACCATTTTGCAGTCCCACCACATGTATGAATGTGCCTTTTTCTCCACCCATCCTTGCTAACATTTATGTTTGTGTTCTTCATAGCTGCCATTCTGACTGGTGTGAGATGAAATCTTAGAGTGGTTTTGACTTGCATTTCTCTAATTGCCAGAGATGTTGAACATTTTTTCAAGTATTTGTTGATTGATTGTATATCTTCTTATGAGAAGTGTCTGTTCAGTTCCTTGGCCCATTTGTTGATTGGGTTATTTGTTTTTTTGTTGTTAATATTTTTGTGTTCTTTATATATTCTAGAGATTAGAGCTCTATTTGACATGTGTGTGGTAAAAATTTGTTCCAAATTAGTAGGCTCTCTATTCACCTCACTAATTGTTTCTTTTGCTGAGAAGCTTTTTAGTTTGAATCTATCCCATTTATTGATTCTTGATATTAATTATTGTGTTACAGGAGTCTTATTAAGGAACTTGGGGCCTAATCCAACATGTTGGAGATTAGAGCTTACTTTTTCTTCTATTAGGTGTAGTGTTTCTGGTCTAATTCCTAGATCCTTGATCCACTTTGAGTTGAATTTTGTGCATGATGAGAGATAGAGGTTTAATTTCATTTTCTTGCATATGGATTTCCAGTTTTCCCAGCACCATTTGTTTAAGAGGCTATCTTTTTTCCCATGTACATTTTTGGTGCCTTTGTATAATGTAAGATAACTGAAATTGCGTTCCCTGAATCAATATGTAGCAACCATTTTTTTCTCTTTTAAATTATTTTGTCTTAAAGTCTGTTTGTTTGTATAAGTATAGCTACTCCTGCTTGCTTTCATATTCCATTTACTTGGAATATATTCACCCTTTCAATTTCAGTCAGTATGTGGACTTGTCTTTTAAGTCCACCTTTGCGGATGAGGGAAGATTCTTGTATACAGCATACCATTGGGTCTTGCCTTATAATCCATTGTATGTCTCTTAATTTGACAGCTAATACCATTTACATTCAGATTTGGTATTGAAAGGTATCTGCTTGTCTCTGTTGTTTTGTTGATCTTCTTGTTTGTTTTGACTATTCGATATATATTTCTTCCTCTTTTATTCATCTTAGAATTTTGATGATTTACTTTATTGGTTGATTCCTTCATGTTTCTTATTTGCATGTATACTTATAGGGTGTTTGTTATTTCATACCAATTCATGATTCTGTTTATTTTTCTTCCTCCTCTTGTATAAGATTCTCTTAAGCATCTTTTTAATGCTGTTCTAGTCGTCATGAATTCACCTTAATTTAAGCTTATCTTGGAAAGTTTATGTTTCTTCCTTAATTCTGAAGGCTAATATTGATGGCACAGTAATCTTGGTTGGTAGTTATTTTCTTTTAGGACTGAAAATGCATTATCCCATGTCCTCTTGGCCTTTAGATTTTTGGCTGAAAAATTTGCCTCACCTTCAGTTTTTTTCATCCCTAAGTGATAAGATCAGGTGCAGCTATGATTGAGGTAGACTACTGGCATAGATACCATGTAAGCAACTGTTTTGCTTTACTTTCTGTAGATACTCTGGAGGTATCTGCTCAGAAAAGGAGATCAGCCACCCCATAGCTTTCCATGCCTCAGGACAGGTCCACGGCTAGAGTATATTCCCCATTTTCATTAAATAGAATTATCCTATAGGGAATAAGCAGATCTGAGTGGTGGTAGCATTGAGCTTAATTCCTCTCAGTTGAGCTCGAATTGTAGCTCAAAGGCTGCCTGATGTGCATGAGGCCCTGGCATTGAACCCTGGCACCAGGGGAAAAAAAAGCAAAAGAAGATAAAAAATAAATAAACAAATAAAATAGCAAAGAATGAAGAGAGTGAAAGATGCAAGAAAAAGAAACAAAATAAGAATTCGAAAGAAGAAAAAATAAATCAAATTTAAGTAAAGAAATAAAAGTAAAAAGCAAAATTTTAATCTAAAAAATTTAATAAAGAAGAAACAATTATCAAAGGACAGATGAAGGAAAATCAAATTAAAAATTCTCCTAGCCAAGGTCATGGGAAAAACAAGTGAGGACAGCTGATGTGTCTCTGCTGATCTAATCTTTCTCTGGTCTTCTATAGTTGGAATCTACCAGGTATGGTGGGACAGGGATTGTAGGTCATAACTACAGCTTGTTGAAATCCCTCTCTGTTCTCATCAAAACAATTGGATGAGGAGTTCTGGCTTCTTCAGGCACTTCTCATCCAATAGGTTAAGGCAAAATATTAATCACATCAGAGGTATATTTCTCCAGGGGTATTTAGTCTGCACACCTGGAGAAATTGCAAATTTTCAGATCACAATGGGTGAGATCTTCTTGATGATCAAGTTTTGGCTGAATGTTACACAATCAATCTTACATTGGGTCTGCAGATTTTACATTTATGCTCACAGGAGCATGGCAAAGCCAGAGCCTCTGGAGCTGTGGAGAGATTGAAAGACCAAGTGATGTGCTGGAGGGGTATGTTGACATAATCAAATTATCTGTTGCCCTCAGATCTAACCCTAATGTGGAACCACATGAGACTGGTGTCACTTGCAGTCACAGAGGGCAAATCCATGAAAACCATGGATTTCAGAAGGCAGCACTCTCATCTCTTCCCTCTCCCTTTCACTACCCACATTCCCTGGCACAAAATTCCTAGCAGGTTTGTTCCAGAGACACCCCACCACTCATATACACAAGCCAAGAGTGTCTCTTGTGTCTGCTTCCTGTCTAGTCAATGAACAGGGTCTTAAGGGGGCCCTGAAATATGATTATGTAGATGTTTGGATCCATAGAAACATATAGTCTCATACAAAAGAGCCTTTCTAAGTGTGTGTGTAAGTAAATATATATGTAGATGGACACAATACCTTTATTTAGTATTTTTTTATATGGTGCTTGGGAACGAACCCAGTGCCTCATGTGTGCTAGGCAAGCACTCTACCACTGAGCCACAACCCCAGCCCCAGTGCCTTGCTTTGTGCTGAGGCTGTCTTTGAAATTGCCATCCTCCTGGCTCAGCCTCCCTAGCCACTAATATTACAAGCATGTGCCACTGTACTCGGCTAGAATGCTACCATTTTATAATGTGGAATAAAACCATGGGTTTAGACATGATCGTCAATGGCTGAGAGAAACGTTTTATGAAAATCTGATGGGGAACTTTATGCTTAAACACACTTATTAATCATAATACTAAATAAAAAGAAACAACAAATACTTAAGGGCCTTTGAATATGATACAAGAAAACACTCAATATCTTATATACAATACCCTTACAATAAATAGATAATTAAATAAACAAATAGCTTCTACATCTAACTTTCATTAAAATAAATTACAGAGGTCAGGGAAAAGTATTTACTTCAAGAAATGTAGTAAACAAAATCTAGAATATGGCAAATTCTGCAGGAAAATGAGTGGAATATTTTCTTATACTCCAAACTGGCCAGAAGTTGAACACTTATTAATGACTTTTAGAGTTTGAGACTAAATTATTCATCAAGAAAGAAAGGAACTAAGGATATAAGTTTTAACATGCCATATTCTGCTTAACATTTCATATTTCTTAATAATGCTAGTAATTTGTAATTTTATATGAGGTGGCTTTCTTTTTTTCTTCTAGATTATAAACTTCATAAGGATAAAACCATGTTACTCATTAACAGCTACATCTCAAACAATAGCTAAAGTCCATGTGACATGATGCTTTATTAAATTTTGTCATTTAAAACAAATAAATAAACAAAACACGGAAGATCCAAAGAACTAGCAGAGCTTTGGAAGTTGAATGCCGACAAGCAAGAGCCCTTTGTCTGTACCCAAAATTTCTCTTTCATGTATATTCTGTATCCTCTAACAACTTTGAGAATGTGGTAATTTAGCTAAGACCACATGCTTAAATATGATATGAGCAAAGCTTGATAAAACCTTTTCTACTTTAATATGATTGAAGCAAACCTATATTTTATGTATTTTTATATTTTATTATCAAAAACATTCTATTCTGCAAATAAGTTGCTCTAGTTATACTTGCTTATTCATTAGTACTAGAATTTGCCAAATTATTTTATATTATTAATTTTCAAATGCTCTTTTGCTTAGGATTTCTTAGCTAGGTAAATTATTACTTAAAAGTTTAGGAGTTAATTCATATGCCACCTCTACTGTGAAGCTGCCATTACCAAAAAAAGAACATTGTGAGCTAATCTCGCCATTCTCTTTTCTTAATATAACATAATTGCTACTTTGTATCATAAGTTATTTGAATATTACCTATAATGAGAACACTATGCATTATTCATTACTTATACCCATTTCTACTCAGAATACTCAGGACAATATTACAAACTTAATAAATCATCAATCATGACAGAAAGGGCATCAGTAAGTTGCTGATACAATTGGTCTTGCTTTCCTCAGGGTGTTTAATGTCTTTAATAATTTGGAGAGAGAGGATGAAAAAAGTGTAACCAATATTTTTGTAGACTAGGAAATGAACATTTTTGTAACAAAGCAAAAATTATTATAAAGATGCACATGTGAAAATGGAAAAAAAATTTGGGTTGTGTAAATAACAACAGTGATACACTGTGATAATAACAAAACCTTTCACTCATGTTGAAGAGTCTCAGTCTAGTTATGAAAATAATTTCAGGAATTTAGAAAAGCTTTTCACTCTCTTCTGTTGAGCATTGGGTATTTAGAGAAGATGGAAAATTATATTTGGTAAAACATTGTGCCAGACTAGGTCTAATTAAGAGAAAGAAACTACACAGTAATTACAGCAAGGAAAGTTTAAAGAATTATTACACTAAAACAGTATATCGGAGGAAAGGGTGATTGGCTAGTAAGAAATAACAAGACCACTTAATAATATAACTAGCAGATATGTACTGGAAGATAACGTAGATGCTAGTTTGCTAGGGCTGCCATAAAAAAATACCACAGATCAAGTGACTTTCACAAAATTTTTTATTTCCTCACAGTTCTGGAGACTAGAAGTCCAATATCAGGATAGGGTTAGTTTCTCCTGAAGTCTTTCTTCTTGGCCAATAGACTTTCTTTTCTTCTCTTTTTTTCCATTTCTTTTTGTTATATAAGCTTTTTATTCTGGAAAATTGCAAATATACATTTTTTAATATACATATTTTTGAAACCTCTGTAGTCCTATCATCTAACTTTAGTAATTATCAACCATGGCAGATTTTATTTCTTCTATTGCCTCTACTTTATCTTCCAAGATTATGGCTTTCTAGCTCTGTTCTCACTTAGCCTTTCCTCTGTTGTTTGCCTATTCTCTGTGTCTCTTTGTGTGTCCAAATTTCTTCTTATAAGACACTAGTCAGATTGGATTAGGGGCCACCCTAGTGGCCTATTTTCAATTTAATCACCTTATCTTTAAAGACTCTGTCTGCAGGTACAGTCACATCCAGAGGAATCAGGGATTAGGAATTCACTGTTTGAATTTTGGAGGGACAAGATTGAGCCCATAACTATAATGCATTTCAAAATAACATAACGTTACATAACATACATAACAAAACACTAGTCACTAATCTTAGAGATTAGATAGAACACTCAAGTAAGTTATACTTCTTCCCCTAAGCTGAAAATCCAAACACTGATGGAGCAAGCCCCACTTGGGCTCTCTGGGTGGCAGGTAAATTTTCTGTGATGCTTTGCTGGGGGATTTGTTAGCTGTTGACTTTTGGAACTCTTGAAAATTTGCCCTCTGGGATGCAGGAGAAAACTCTTTCATCAGAGGTAATCTGATATAAAAACCTTCAGGTGACTCCTCTGATAGAGAAATCCACTGGCCTCTGGATGCTTCTGACAGCTTGACACCACAATCAAGTGAGCACTCTGAAATCAGTAGGCAAGACTCTTTCCTCTCTGGACCCTTCAGCAGAGCTTCAGTGCCAACCACAGAAGAGTTAAAAATGACAAATTCAGTGTTGCAAGTCTACAGAATGTGGCTCAAATGAGTTCAGAAAATAATGAGAGTGGTGATAAGTGTATCGGTGCATCATATTGTGAAACATGACAAAGGAGAAGGAAGAAATGAGAAAACCTCGGAGAAGGCAATTAGATTTAGAAGTAGAATTTACTCGTTCCCATGCCCTCTAGAATAAAACGACCAATTCCTTACTCTGTTATTACCTGAATAAAAGTACTATTTAAAATTACTGGAGAAAAATCTCTTTCCCAGAAATTGTTTATTTATCATCTATCTATCTATCTATCTATCTATCTATCTATATGTGTGTGTATATACATATATATGTGTGTGTATATGTATACGTATACACACACATATATACATACACACACACATACACATACTGTGAAAATAGATAGTAAAAATATCATGAAGTAGATAGGTGTTGACCATTGATTTGTAACAAACAAAGATTTTATTTTGTTGAGTGACCAAGAGCAAAATAATGTGAACAAAGGGAGAAACTAAGACAAAATTTTTTGTTACAATTTTGAAATAAATGAACTATTATCTTTGTTTAAAATTTCCTTCTATTAGAAAAAAAAATCTTGACTTCTTATTAGTTTTGTTATGCCAATAATTCATTGGCTTCAGAGGACTCTTAGAAGCTTACTTCTGGAACTCTAGTCTATGTATCTCCTGGTTTCTGGGTATATATTCTAAGAACCTCTAACTGTCCTATAATATATTTTTTGTTTTGTTCTTCCATTAATGTGATAATGCCAACAAATATATAATTGTACTCTGTATTAGTTGTGTACTCTTTTATAGTAGGATAGGCCTTTATTATGCATTCAAATAAAATCTGAAGCACTGAAATCAATCTCATTGGCAATTATTGGGTTTATTCCAATAGCCAAAGACTAAATGAAAGGAACTGTAGAAAAGCTATCTGTGGAGAGCAGTCTGTGCCCTGCCCTGGGTTATTTCATTTTATCAGCAGCAGTTTGAGCAGTCTGTGCCCTGCCCTGGGTTATTTAATTTTATCAGCAGCAGTTTGAGCTACTCCATTTTTTTTTCCACTTTTAAAATTTTAAAAAAAATTTTTTTATTATTCTAATTTGTTATACATGTTTGCAGAGTACATTTCATTTCATATTACATATAAAGAGCACATGTTGCTGGTTTTATATAAAGTATTTTTACAACAAATGTGTCTTCATATATGTATTTAGGGTGATCATGGATAACTCAGTCTGCCATTATTCCTATCCCCTTGCCTCCTCCTCTTCCTCCCAGCTCTTTGGGCTCTTTGTTTTATTTAAAGCTCTTTCATTCCTCTCATCCCCTCTCTCTTGCCTTTATAAGTTAGTATCTTCCTATCAAAGAGATCATTTGACCTTTGGTTTTTTTGGGATGAGCTACTCTATTTTGAGGTCAAGTGCTAAGGAAAAAAGCCTTGGTAACTTGTCTGGGCAAGTATATAACCCCTAGATGTTAAACACAATGTGTTTATTGAAAAGAACAATCCTCAGCTGACACAATACAATCATAAGATACAAACTGATAAATAAATTAATCATGCTAATAAATTGTTACCACCTGTAAATTAAATCAGAGGCATGTGGATGTATGGTGCATCAAAATCATATCAGAGAAACCAGGCCCATGAGATTATCAAACACACCAAAGGAACCAATGATGCAACCTCTCACCTGAAACATACACAGAGGGAAACCTAAGACAGAGGTATAGGGACACACATCAACCTATCTTATCAGATCACCTTGTGAACTTGTTGGGAGGCCTACACATGACAAACTTCTTACTCTGTTCCAGGGCTTCAGCTCAGCATGATCTCCCTGCTTGGTGTGGCCCACTTCTAAATTGCCTGCCATCCAGACAAGCTCTGCACCTCCAACAAATCCTGCATCTGGGCCTGGTAACCTTATCTGCATCCCTGCAGTGACTGTTGGCATTTGAATCTGTTCTCTGCCTTTGCTCTTTATATGGCCTCTCTAAATTCTGGGATGGCTTTAACCTTTTCCTAGCATCTCTAAAGCCTATATATCATTGTGTGAAGTGTGATCTGTGATTTGAGTATATAGATGTTAGTCATTAAGGTTGGAATGCAATAAAAACTTGTGAATACTATGGTCCCAACACCAAGTAAAATCAAGAGAATTCAGAGAATTGAAGCTAACAAGATTGTTGCAGCTTATGAATTTATTGTTACACTATAAATTCTGACATTGGAGAAAGACACAAATGGGTCCAGTCTATGTTGATGGCATAGGTTACTCAGATATTAATGTATATATGATAATAACCAAAAGAGACTTATGATGTTAAAATAAACAAAGGCTTTTAGAATAGCTTGAATGTGGAATAGTGATAGGAACAAGTAAAGATTAATTTTACATGTCTACTTGTCTCGGCCAGGAGTGCCCAGGTATTTGTTCAGTACTCTTCTGGTATGTTTGTGAGGTTTGTTTCTAGATGAGATGAACATTTAAATAGGTAGACCCAGTAGAGCTGATTACCCCCTAACATGAATTGGCCCATCCAAGCAACTGAAGATCTGAATAGGGAAAAAAAAAGACTAAGTAAGAAGGTATTCTTCCTGCCTTTTAGCTTGAAATTGGGATTCTTCCTAATATTGAACTAAGAAAACTAAAAAACTGATCTTTTTTTGAGTCTCATGCCTGCTGACTTTCAGAGTGGAATTACAAAATGTGCACTCCTCAGTCTCCAATTTTCTCACTGTAGATATTGGGACTTTTCAAACTCTATAATCATGTGAGTCAATTCCTTAAAATAAATATCTCCCCTTCCATTTATCCATCTGTCTGTCCTATGACCTACATATGCATCTTATTGGTTATGGGTTCTCTATAGAACTCTGATTAATCAAATTTATTCCATAATTGGGCTCTTTATATTTTTCTTCAGTTAATCAACATCTTTTGCAACATTGTTTTTGGTTTAAATATGTGTGGCACTGTATTAACACTTTTGATTGTATTTAAATTATAGGAGTGTTTCAACTTTACAGTTAGGACCTAACGGCATGAGAGATATGTGACTTCTACACAGAGAGAAGCCCACATAAATATAATTATTTTCATACTATACAAAGGTGCCATAAACATCATTGGAGAAAAGATAGCATCTTCAACAAATGATGTTGAGAAAATTGGAAGTACATATGTAGCAGAATGAAATTGAACCCCTATCCCTCATCCTGCAGAAAACTCCACTCAAAGTAGATAAAGGACTTAGGCATTAGATCAGAGAATCTCTACCCACTAGAAGAAAAAGTAAGCCCAGCTTTCCATTATATTGGCTTAGGAACTGACTTCCTCAACAAGACTCCTAAAGCATGAGAAGTAAAATCAAGAATAAACGGGATGGTATAAAACTAAAATCTTCTTCGCAGTAAAGGACATTATCAAGAATGTGGAGAGCCTACAGAATGGGAGAAAATCTTTGCCACCTGTACCTCAGATAGAGCATTAATCTCCAGGATATATAAAAAACTCAAAAGACTTACCCCCAATAAAATAAATAACCCAACAATAAATGGGCAAAGGAAATGAACTGGCACTTCACAGAAGAAGAAATACAATTTGCTAACAAATAATGAAAAAAATGTTCAACATTGCTAGCAATTAGAGAAATGTAATTTAAAACTACACTGACATTTCATTCTAGTCCAGTCAAAATAGCAATTGTCAGGAATGCAAGCAACAATAAGTGTTGGCGAGGATGTAGGGGGAAATCTACACTCAGACCTTGCTGGTGGGGCTATTGCAAATTGGTAAAACCCCTCAGGAAAGCAGTATGGAGATTCCTCAGAAAACTAGGAATGGAACCACCATTTGATCCACTTATCTCACTCATCAGTATATAGCTAAAGGACTTAAAATCAGCATACTACAGTGACATAGCCACATCAATGTTTATAGTGGCACAATTCATAATAGCTAAACCATAGAACCAACCTAGATGCATTTCAACAGATAAATGGATAAAGAAAATGTTGTATATATACACAATGGAATATTACTCAGCTATAACAAAGAATAATTTTATGACTTTTGGTGGTAAATGGATGAAATTGGAGACTATCAGGCTAAGTGAAATAAGCCAATCCTAGAAAAATTAAAGGCTGAATGTTCCCTCTGATATGTGGATGCTAGCACACAGCAAGGGGGAGGGGAAAATAGAAATTCAGAGGTTTAGATGAGGGAATGAAGGGATGGGATGGGGATGGGAATAGGAAAGACAGTAGAATGAATAGCACATAACTTTCCTATGTTCATACATGAGTACACCACCAGTGAAACTCCACATCATGTACAACCACATGAATGGGGGTCCTATGTGTGTATATTATACTCCATGTGTGTATAATATGTCAAAACACACTCTACTGTCATGTATGTCTACAAAGAACCAATAAAAAATGCAAAAAAGAAATGTGACTTTTATTGCTATCTTATCTCTCTCTCTCTCTCTCAAACAATTAAACACCCTTAAACAGAATATCATCCTTCTGATCCTTTTGCTTTCTAGGAGAAAATATTTTAATATGTGTCATCCTTCCCTTCTTTCCACATATAAAAAACTACAGTATTCATATCATATCTATTGTTATTTATATTTTATGAGCTGTTTTGCATGTTGATATTATTGAGAATGTATTAGGGAATACAAATTTTGAGAGAATTTATAGCCAATACATACCTTTCTAAGAATATAACTACTATAAGAGTTCAACATACCTCATCATAGCTAGTATGAATATCCATCTGTAAATTAGGATGTACTAATATATTCATTTTTAGGGGGAAAGCATTAATCTTGTGTGAAGTCATTGTCTTGGGTTATGGAGATTAGAATAACTGGTCATTCCTGGGCTAGTCTACAATTTAGGTAGCAAATTTCCATAGGGGAGAAGATGTAAAGGGTAATGAAAACAGAAGGACAAGAATGGATACAGACAAAGGGTCAGGAAAATTGCAAACTTTAAACACTCTGTCATTGATAAGGCTATGTTTATTAAGGTATATATAAGAACAGAATTTGGAGAGATGAGACTTTTCAAAATTTGAGATGTCTTCTGAAAAGTTAGAATACATTCAATCTTTTCTGCCACACCAGAAAGTTACTGAAAAGCCAAAATGTAATGATAGATTAAAACAAAAGACATAGTTTTTGAGGTCTAATGGTGGTAGTACTGGTTAATAACCCAACCAGAAAGACTTACTTAATCTACAGAGCTAAATCACTCTGAGAAAAAAATTTATCCTCTTTAAGTCTTATTCTCATTTACGAAATGCACCTTAGTTCGTATATTTATCTTGAAAACCAAATACAATAAAAAATTGAAAAACATGGTAAAAAAAGACAAAGGGACCCAATGTCTTAGAATGATTAACAGGTAACAAAATGCAAAAGACACTGAACCACCATCAATTTAAAATTAAGTGCAATAATAGTACTTTATATGTTTTTAATTTATAATTTATACATTTTTAATTGATGTAACTCAAAACCAGAGGTAAATATATGAATAAGAAAAATTAGATGCTCATCACAAAATTTAAAATATATAAGGCAAATATCACTATTATGTAAGTGATATGTAAAAAATTAAAAATATTAACACATTGTGTTATTTATTTCTATGTATCTAGGCCTACACTTAGAGAGTATGACTCATTTTTAGCAGGTTTCAGAAGTGAGTTTATTTTACCTTCTATGCATGTCTTAGAAAAATTTGTG
Source organism: Tamias sibiricus (assembly GCA_025594165.1). Lineage (NCBI taxonomy): Eukaryota > Metazoa > Chordata > Mammalia > Rodentia > Sciuridae > Tamias > Tamias sibiricus. The sequence continues at coordinate 140,397,686 of CM046658.1, read as the reverse complement.
GTTTAGAGAGGAGATTTATCAACAATGTTTTAGATATAGTTGTTTTCATGAACCAAGTGAAGAGAGAGGAACTGAATTATACTAGGCATGTTGAGGCCCACAAGATACATCTAAATTGGTTATAAGACAGACCAAAACAAATGATGATAGTAATGGCAATCTTTTGATCAGGTGAAAATCATCCATTTGTTGCATCAAGTCAGAGTAGGAAAAAAAATATCTTGAGAATCACTAATATGGATTGGATCAAGACAGTCAAAAGTTAGTTTAGACAACTTCATTGACAATAAACACAACTCCCATGCCTTCTCATAATTTTCATATCAGGGTATTTTTGCCAGTTATTCATAATTGAATAATAATTTATCCTATAACACTTGTAATTATACAACATTTTACTGTATATCATGATTTTGTGAATTAAGAATTCAGAAAGGACTCAAGTGGAAGACTCATCTAGTCCCTGTCACATCAATAGATGCTGTTCAGTGGAATCTAACTAATGGGAGGCTGCGCTGGAGGGTCCAGGATGGTTTTCCTTGTCTTATGACTTAGAAAGGATGGCGAGAAGACCTGACTTCACTTTGCTATCAAGAGCGTCTATATGTGGCTTCTCTAACATGACTGCATTAGCAAAATCTCACTTTTTGTATGGCAATTCAGGAGCCCCAGGAATCGCATTCCAAGTCTTAGAGAATGTTCTCTTCATGAAAAGCTACTGGATCCATATGTCATTAAAATCAGTCTGTATTCAAGGAAAAGGTAGTGTTGTGGCATTTCTCAATGGAAGGAATAAAAATTTGTAGCCATTTTGAAACTACTACAGCTAATACTCAATGTTGGCTTTGTATATATGTTAAGATGTATAATTTAATTGTTTTGTATTTGAAAATGGCATACTTATTAAATAAAAGAGGTTGAAAATAAGGCTATTTTTAAAATGTACCACCAAGCATATGCCTGATGATATTTTGATTCCACAGTTTTTAAAGTGCAGATTTCAAAGAAATTAAATAGTAGTGTTGGTGCTTGCATTGCATATTCAGTAAAATGTGTATGTATGTATGCATACACACACACACACACACACACACACACTGTGATTTTTCTCATGTATTGATATATGTTAATATATTTTAAGGAGAAATAGAAGAAAAATTGTCAATTTATGTAAAATTTTAAACAACATTTCTATTTTAACTATATATTTTAAATTATGTTGATATACCTTAAGGTTTAACATCATGAACAATAATTAAAATAGATCAAGTTAATAAGTAAAAGGAGTATGTTAATACACAAGAACTATAAGAAGGACTTTGAAAATTGTTTTCTCTACTAACATTTATTTAGCAAAATTTTATTTTTAAATACTCTAGTATATTTTCAGCTCTTAGAAAACTGAGAAAAATTAATTTCAAAAATGTCTTTTGTTTTGTAATGAGAAAAATTATTTGATTGTCATTCATTTTAAATTAAAAAAAAATTGGATAGCCAAAAATAAAATAACTTGTAATCCCACCACTCAGACATTGGTATGTATCCTTCCATAGAAAAGCTGAATTTTGAATTTTAAATGAGTTTTTCTTTACTGACTTTTTCTATGATTTACAAAGTATCCATTTAAACATATATATATGTATATATATGTTATTCATTTTGATAAACTTTGTTATAATATTACAATACCTATATACTAAACCATCAAGATCTGAAGATAAAATAATGCAAAACTAATTTTCTCTCTGCCACTCTAGGAGGAGAATAATGTTGCCCCTACTGGGAATGTTTTTTAACGCAGAATGACTCCAGGAACTCACATTACTGATTTTTCTGCATGCCCTCCTTGCTCCTTCCTAGCAGAGGGTAATTGAAGGGTTTGGAAGGAAAACCTGAGCCTGCCTACACAACCCCTTTCCTTTCCCTCTCTTTGGGAGTACACTACTACCTGGGATAAATCCTCTTTTATTTGTCTGTGTAGTAAATCTTATATACCTGACACTAACTGTGTTGGAGGAAAGTCTACATATTGGAGGGGGAAGGTATTAGTATAATTCAGAGTGTTGTGGCATTTGGGAACAAAATCTACCTAAATGGTTAGGCTTTTGTTTGGATGGAATCCATCCATGGCTTTGGTTTTGGCTTTGACGCTGGGCATCAGTGCACAGACAGCATGTTTTGACCTTGGAAGTGTAGGGACTTCTTCTGTTAACCTTGTTTAAGTACTAGGCATTATATTACTTAGGCTTCAGAGTGGGCTTTGACATAGGTGAGGAGCTATTTTTGTATAGATACTTTGTTATTTCTATGAAGGAAGAACATCACTCACCAGACTTTAATTAACATTCTGAAGGTCTGGCCTTAAGAAAAAGCAAAAGAGACTCAACCAGGGACTGATCATAAGAAAAAGTTCTAGAGGGTTTCAACCTGTTAGTAGTCCATGGAGTTATAGAAAATGTGCAGGCCTTTGTTATCAATAAATACTGGTGGTTAATGGACTCAGCAAAAGCAAAGATGGGCCTGTTAACCTGGACTAAGGACTCATTGGTTATGTGTGGGAGCTGTAGTGCTCAACGTTGATCCACAGAATTATGGTCTTGCTACCCATGTGTGGGCACCAAGAGGATCTTAACAGACAGTGGGAAGTCACAGAGCCCTTAGGAAACAATGGAGTTAATCTAAAATTCACTTATAGAGAAATATGTTTTTCAGGTTCAGCTCTTTTATTTTTTATATGAAATGTATTAAAACTCCAAGAAAGTTTTATGTGGAATTCCATAGCTTTAATGAGATGTTTATTTTGTTTTGTTTAGCAGTGCTGAGAATCAAATCTAGGTCCTTGTATGTGCTAGGGAGATGCTCTATCAGTGAACTATATGTCAGCCCCTTCTAATGAGGTTTTATCTTTCTATTTTAGTAAAAAGCCTCAGTAGTAAATCCTGAAATGAGTGATCCCAAATCCATTCTAATTCAGAATTTGAAGAGGAGATATGCAGAGTGTAAGCTTGACTTGCTTCATAGATATATATACATATATATATATATTTTTTTTTTTTTCATGGATTCAAATGTCTCCCCATTTGAATGGACAAGGAGGGGTGACTGAGGGTAGGAAGCACTCTAAGCCCATTAGCACCCCTTAACTAAGCCCATGCTAAGAGGAGGAGGGAAGAGCCAAGTGGCCTGAACATTGCTCTCACTGAAGATCAGGGTATGTCCAAAAATCTTGACAGTTCTGCTTCTGCCACACATTTCTACTCTTTCAACCTTTGAGGATCCGAGAACAGCTTAAATAAATTGTCATTATTATTAGTATTTTTTTAATTTCAAATAACCAAATTCAAATTCAAAATGATTTGTTATAAATGAAGACTTACTATCTCCTATAATTAAATAGCATAAATAAATTGTATTTAAAATGTGTCTTGACTTGGGGGATCCTGCAGGGAACCAAGAGGTTGGATTCTTTCCATTATCATGTTTTGCTTTGAGAGGTTTTCTTAAAGAATCCATGTGGTATTTCTCTCCACAGTTGTTAAATTTCTTCCTATCTGGTCTTCACTTGTATACAATTCAATTCAAATGAAGTAGTTATTCCTAGTAGGTTCTAAAAAAAATCATCAAATAGAGAGTGATTATTCTATTCCATATGCCAAAACATACATTTCCTTTTATGCTGTTGATTCAAATTGGTTCATCTGTACATTCCTTTAGTCAGATTTATCTGCACCACACTATTAGCTGCTAAAGTTCAAACCATTTTAAATGATGTGACAGAAAAATGGAAAAGAGGGAGCTCCCCAAAGCAAAACCCAGCTATTGTTATTGGAATAAATAGAAAACATTTGCTATTAAAGATAGATATGTGTTTATAATGGCCCTCTTCTTAAATTGCCCAAAGTCCATGCATATTATTTTTCTTGTGTAAACAGAAAATGCCCTTTTGCTGTCCAAAAGGCACTTACACTCTCTCAGGAGAAACAGAAGCTAAAACATCTCCTTTAAGAGGTCTTCTGAAAGTCAAGGTGATTGTGTATCTCTTTTAGTTTCATATTTATGCAGTTTATTATTGTCTAACACCAGCTAGATAAATGACAGGTTAAATTATCATCTATTCTCAATACACAAGAGTATACTGGGGGCAGTGTACCTATAATAAAAACTACCTATTTCAACATAAGAACAAGAGACATAGTTCATAATATATAATTAATATCTTGCTGCCTACCAGTGGAGGAAAGTCATCTGTCCACCAATTTCACCTCCCTGGATTTGTCCTCTGTAAAACGTCCTTATTTATCCTTCAGAAAATATCTAGGGAGGTCAATATAATGTGGACTCTGAAAGCAGCCTCATATTCATCTTATCTACCACCCACTGTAGAATTCATTTTAAGTGTGTTCAGAATTTTTGATAACCACAATCATTGAAGGTGGTGATAACATTTGGTGCAAAGGGATTAGGAACCTAATACAAACTAATGAAATACTTTGAGGCTTATTTAACAGACTTTGAACAAAATATTTCTTAAAAAGAGTATTTTTATGAGGGTTTTTCAATATGGCAGAATAGAGAAGGTGGCTTTCCTGGATGCTCCATGGCATGAAACAAAAAAAGCAGACAGCCGCTTCTCAGCAAGAGGAGTGAACAAACAAAATGGGGGGTGGGGAGTGGGACTGTAAGGTCCTTGCTTAGCATCTGGGTGGCCATCTTAATTGATAGCTGCCATCTTAAGGAAAACTTTCCTTTTCCCTTCTAAGGGCCTTTCTGAGAAAGGCTCACCACTCCCTCAGACCAACCCAAACCTTCACCACTCACATTCCTTCCCATTCAAGGGTGTAGCACCACTCCCTCATACCAACCCTACCCTTAATCTCCCACATTAGGACCTGCCAGGCTCTACCCCATAAAAGTCTCCAACCCCAAGCCTGTATTGTCTCTCTTTGTCTACGGAGAGATGGCCTTTATTTGTGAGCTCTGACAAATAAACTCTCATGTGTATCTCTGCCTTGTGTCCATCTTTCATTTCTTGCTCACCTGTCTCCAGTTCCTCCTTTTCCTTTCAGGGACTTTACTGGAATTTAATATTGGACACTCAAAGCACTCAAAGCATAATGGGGACTGAAGAGGGTTAGATATAATAAAATAAGGAAGAAATCCCCGGTGCCACAGTTGCTGCCATGGCCAGAGACACCAACAAGAGCAGTCTTTCTGGGAACAAAGTGGAGGGATAAGGAAATTAAAGGAACCCACATTTTTAGGGGGCCTGAGGTGTGTCTGGGTATAGAGAGTTTAGAGGTCAAAATCACTGCCTGAGTAAACAGAAAGGCATGCTTCATAATATTCTTGTCCTGGAAAGAAGCAGAATCTCTTCTGTTTCTGTGAAAAGGACAGAGAAAGGAATCATTTTTCAGCTGCAGCTCAGGAGCTAGCAGCTAGGGGAACCAATTCCTGGCAAACCTGAGTTTGGCCCAAAATACAGGCCTGAAAAACCCACACTGCACAACATAGAGTGTGTCTAAGTGACCAAAAGAAAATCAAACTTAGAGATGTATATAGATGACAATTGGTTGTGGAAACTCACCCAGCTCCCTCCCCCCTCCTCCAATCTGGCTGCTTGCAGGATGGCCTGGGAAAGACACCCCTGCCTTGGAATTCAAAAGGGTAGAGATTGAGGTTGGAGACTGAATTTGAGACCAGGAAACTAAGAATTTGCTCCTCCACAACAAGTGGAACCCAGGGGAGATTCTGGAGGTGCAGCTTTATAGTGTGGGTCTGCCATTGCTGGGCCCTAGAGGTGTGCTGATTTAAAATTGGTATTCAGTAAAGACCCTGGAGCCAACCAAAGCTTAAACCCTTCCTCCAGGAGTTAATCCTGGGAGATTAACTTTCTCGCTTCAACAACTGAGGGTGGAGAAAGCACCAAACTCCAGAAAAACCCCTCCAACACTGCTGAGAAGGGAAGCTGAAAGTCTTTTGAACTCCAGTGGAAAGGATTCTTTAACATTTGAGATCTTCGTTTTGTTTGTTTTTCTTTCTTTTCTCTGTTTAACTGTTAGCTTGATGGTTTATGGACATTTATACATATTCATATTTTTTCTCATTTCTACAATTTTTGAAGTGAGTTATTTTTCAAGGATCAGTTTTTTTGAGGACTAGGATGTTTGATTAGCATATTTGAGTTTTGTTTATTCTTGTTCTTTTATTTTTTCTCTTTATTTAAAAAAATTTACTTCATATATACATATTTTTCTCTCACTTATCTGTTTCCCTTGATTATTGTTCTTTTTTTTTTCTGATAAAAGCCAATGTCCATTGTTGTCTTTCACTCTTCATTTCATTTTTACTTCAATCTTCTCTCTTCCTCCATCATAATCCTCATATCCTACATCACTTTTATTCTCTCCATGTCCACCATTTGAAATTATAAACACTTTTACAAACTTACTATTTTAACTGTAGCAATAACTGATCATATCATTTTCTGTTTATTGTGACAATTAACATTTCAGATGTCATAGCAGGAACTATTTGCTTTAATGCTGTATATTTTTTGCATTTGTTGTTATTATTTGTCTTCCCCAAATGGTGAGGTATTGGAACATTCAGGGACACTGTAAGTCTACAGGGTAGAAACTATACTGGATCAGATCCATATTGTTAGATGGGTAGACACACAAACATGAAAAAAATCAAGGGAAAAAAATCACCCCAAACAAACCAAAAACAGAATCCATAGACACCAGAGTGGAAGAAATTCCAGAGAAGTAGTTTAGAATGTGCATAGTTAAACTAATCTGTGAGGTAAAGGATAATGTAAAGAATGAAATCAGAGAGAAAATACAGGAAGTGAAAGATCACTTCAATAAAGGGATAGAGATTCTGGAAAAAAAAAATCAAGCAGAAATCCTTGAAATTAAAGAATCAATAATCCAAAATAAAAATTCAATGGAAAGCATCACCAGAGACTAGAGCACTTGGAAGACAGAGTTTCAAGCAATGAAGACAAAATATATGATCTGAAAAAAATGAAGGTGACCATGGAGAAAAGATGTTAAGAGACTATAAACAGAACTTCAAATAACTATGGGATACACTGAAGAGATAAAATTTGTGATTTATTGGAATAGATGAAAACACAGAGATCCAAAACAAAGGAATGCTAAATCTATTCAGTGAAATAATGTCACAAAATTTCCCAAACCAAAAGAATAAAATGGAAAATTAGATACAGGAGCCTTATAGAACCCCAAATATAAAAAAATTACACAGACCCATACCAAGGCACATCATTATGAAAATGCCTAATATACAGAATAAAGATAGAATTTTAAAGGCTTCCAAAGAAAAATGCCTGGTCACTTTTAGAGGGAAACCAATCCAGATCTCAGTTTGTTTCTGAACCCAGACCCTCAAAGTTAGGAAGACTTGGAATGATATATACCAAACTTTGAAAGAACATGGATGCCAGCCAAGAATACTATACCCAGCAAATTTAAGCTTTTGAATTGACAATGAAATAAAAACCTTTCATGATAAACAAAAGTTAAAAGAATTCACAACTTGAAATCCTGCACTATTAAACATATTCAATAAAATATTTCATGAAATAGAAGTAAAAAATAAAAGGGAAAACCAGTAAAAGGAGGAACTGCACTAGAAGAATAATCAATCAAAAGAGAAACTAATTTGAGTTGAAAATTAGAAATAAATCAAAATTTCATGGAATAGAAATCATTTTTTTTCAATAATAATGTTAAAAGTAAGTGGCCTAAACCCATCAATAAAAAGACACAGTTTGGCATATTAGATTAAAAATCAAGACCCAACAATATGCTGTCTTTAAGAGACTCACCTCATAGTCAGAGACTTCCACAAATTGGAGGTAAAAGGATGGGAAAAATTGTATCATTCACATGGATCTCATAAATAAATAGGAGTTTCTAGCTTCATATCAGATAAAGTAAACTTCAAGCCAAAGTTAATCAGAATGGACAAAGAAGCACTTTTCATACTGCTTAATGGAATTTTATATCAACAAGACATAACAATTATAAACATTTATGCCCCAAACAATGAATCATCTATGCATATCATACAAACCCTTTTCAATTTCAAGCATCAAATAGATCAGAACACAATAATACTGGGTGAATTTAACACACCTTTCTCACCACTGGACAGATCCTGCAATCACAAACTAAATAAAGAAGGTATAGAACTAAAAATTACAGTTAATAATTGAGACTTAACAGACATATATGTATAATATTTCACACATCAATGACTAAATACTCTTTCTTTACAGAAGCATATGTATCATTCTCTAAAATAGGCCATATTTTAGGCCACAAAGCAACTTTGAGCAAATACCAAAAAAATAGAGATAATTCCTTACATCCTATCAGATCATAATGGAACGAAACTAGAAATCAACAATAAAATTTAAAAAAAAAAAAATAGAAGCTACTTTAGTAGTGTATTATATTAAATAAAGCACCATGGACCAATGGATAGAAGAAATTAGGGATGAAATAAAAACATACTTAGATGTTAATAAGAATAGCAATCCAACATATCAAAGTCTCTGAGACAGAATAAAGGTCATTCTAAGAGGAAAGTTCATTGTATTAAGATCATTCATTAAAGGATAGCAAGTCACCAAAAAACTAACCTAACATTACAACTCAAAGCCCTAGAAAAAGAACAAATCAACATCAAAAGCAGTAGGAGATAGGAAATAAAATCAGAGATGAAATCAATGAAATTTAAAATAAATCAAAAAATTGACAAAACAAAATTTTGGTTTTTTGAAAAAATAAATAAAATCGATAAACCTTAGATAAGCAAACAAAGAGAAAGAGAAAAAACTCAAATTACTAAAATCTGTGATAAAAAAGGAAATATCCTATTGGTACTATTGAAATAAAGAAGATAATCAGAAATTATTTTGAAAATTTTTGCTCCCATAAAATAGAAAATGTTTAGACATCAACAAATGTTTAGATACATATGAAATACCTAAATTGAATCAAGAGGACATAGAAAATTTAAACAGATTAATTTAAAGCAAGCAATAAAATTGAAGATACATCAAAGCCTACCAACAAAGAAAAGCTCAGGTCCGGATGGATTCTTAGCTGAGTTCTATCAGATCTTCAAAGAACTAACACCAATCCTGCTCAAATTATTCCATGAAATAAGAAAGGAGGAAACCCTTCTAAACTCATTTTATGAAATTAGTATTACCCTGATATTAAAACCAAGCAAATTGCTGGGCACTGTGGGACATGCCTGTAATGCTAGTGACTGGGAGGCTGAGACAGGAGGATTGTGAGTCCAAAGCCAACCTCAGCAAAAGCATCATGCTAAGCAACTCAGAAAGACCCTGTCTTTAAATAAAGCACAAAATAGGAATGAGGATGTGGCTCAGTGGTCTAGTGCCCCAGAGTTCAATCCCCAGTACCCAGAAAACAAAACAGACAAAGAAACATCCAGGAAAGAAAATTCAGATGGATATCCCTGTTGAATATAGATGCAAAACTTCTTAATAAAATACTCACACATTGCATACAAAAACATATTTAGAAGATAGTGCACCAAGAACACATGGGGTTCATTCCAGGGATGCAAGGATAATTCAACATACAGAAATCAATAAACGTAATTCATCACATAAGTAGTCTTTTAAAAATTTTATTATTCTAATTTGTTATACAAGTTTGCAGAGTACATTTCATTTCATATTACATATAAAGAGCACAATTTTTCAAGTTGCTGGTTTAATATAAAGTATTTTTACAAAAATTGTGTCTTCATACATGTATTTAGGGTAATCATGGATAACTCAGTCTGCCATTATTCCTATCCCCTTTCCCCTGCCCTCCCTCCCACCTCTTTGTTCTATTTAAAGCTCTTTCATTCCTTCCATTCCCTCTCTCTTGCCTTTATAAGTTAGTATCTTCATATCAAAGAGGTCATTTGACCTTTGGTTTTTTGAGATTGGCTAACTTCACTTAGCATTATTTTCTCCAACTCCATTCATTTACCTGCAAATGCCATAATTTTATTCTCTTTTAGTGCTGAGTAGTGTTCCATTGTGTATATATACCAAAGTTTCCCTATCCATTCATCTGTTGATGGGCATCAGGTTTGGTTCCACAATCTAGCTATTGTGAATTGTGCTGCTATAAACATTGACGTGGCTGTGTCCCTGTAGTAAGCTGTTTTTAGGTCTTTTGGGAATAGGCCAAGGAGTGGGATAGCTGGGTTAAATGATGGCTCCATTCCCAGTTTTCTGAGGAATCTCTATACTACTTTCCAGATTGGCTTCACCAATTTGTAGTTCCACCAGCAATTAGTGTGCCTTTTCCCCCACATCCTCGACAGCATTTATTGTTGTTTGTTTTTTTGAGAGCTGCCAATCTGACTGGATTAAGATAAAATCTTAGAGTCATTCTGATTTGCATTTCTCTAATTGCTAGAGATGTTGCACATTTTTTCATATATTTGTTGATTGTTTGTATATCATCTTCTGAGAAGTGTCTGTTCAGTTCCTTGGCCCATTTATTGATTGGGTTGTTTTTTTTTTTGTTTGTTTGTTTGTTTGTTTGTTTTTTGGTGTTAAGGATTTTAAGAGCCTTATAAATCCTGAGGTTAGTGTTTCATCTGATGTGTTTGTGGTAAAGATTGGCTCCCATTCTGTAGGTCCTCTATTCACCTCATTGATTGTTTCTTTTGCTGAGAAAAAGTTCTTTTTTAGTTTGAATCCATCCCATTTATTGATTCTTGGTTTTAGTTCTTACACTATAGGGGACTTATTGAGGAAGTTGGAGCCTAAACCAACATGATGGAGATTTGGGCATACTTTTTCTTCTATTAGGTGCAAGGTCTCTGGTTTAATTTCTAGGTTCTCGATCCACTTTGGGTTAAGTTTTGTGCATGGTGAGAGGAAGAGATTTAATTTCATTTTATTACATGAGGATTTCCACTTTTCCCAACACCATTTGTTGAAGAGGCTGTCTTTTCTCCAGTGAACATTTTTGGCACCTTTGTCTAATATAAGATAATTGTAGGTGTGCGTGTTTGTCTCTGAGTCTTCTATTCTTTACCGTTGGTCAACTGGTCTATTTTGATGCCAATACCATGCTGTTTTTGTTACTATTGCTTTGTAGTAAAATTTAAGGTCTGGAATAGTAATGCCACCCGCTTCATTCTTCTTGCTAAGAATCACTTTGGCTATTCTGGGTCTCTTATTTTTCCAGATAAATTTCATGATTGCTTTTTCTATTTCTATGAGGAATGATATTGGGATTTTGATTGGTATTGCATTGAATCTGTATAGTGCTTTTGGGAGAATGGCCATTTTGACAATATTAGTTCTACCTATTCATGAAAAAGGTAGATCTTTCCATCTTCTAAGATCTTTATTAATTTCTTTCTTTAGTGTGCTGTAGTTTTCATTGTAGAGGTCTTTCACATCTTTTGTTAAGTTGATTCCCATTTTTTTTTTTTTTTTTTTTTGAGGCTGTAGTAAACGGGGTGGATTTCCTAGTTTCTCTTTCTGAGGATTTGTCGTTGATGTACAGAAATGCCTTTGATTTATGGATATTGATTTTATATCCAGCTACGTTGCTGAATTCGTTTATTAGATTTAGAATATTTCTGGTGGAATTTTTTGGATCTTCTATGTATAGAATGATATCGTCTGCAAATAGTGATAATTTGAGTTCATTTCCTATCCATATCCCTTTAATTTCTTTCATCTGTCTAATTGCTCTGGTTAGGGCTTCGAGAACTATGTTAAATAGGAGTGGTGAAAGAGGGCATCCCTGTCTTGTTCCAGTTTTTAGAGGGAATGCTTTCAATTTTTCTCCATTTAGAATGATGTTGGCCTGGGGCTTAGCATAGATGGCCTTTAGGATGTTAAGGTATGTTCCTGTTATCCCTATTTTTTCTAGCATTTTGAACACGAAGGGATGTTGTATTTTGTCAAATGCTTTCTCTGTGTCTATTGAGGTGATCATATGTTTTTTTATCTTTGAGCCTATTGATGTGATGAATTACATTTATTGATTTCCTTATTTTGAACCAACATTGCATCCCTGGAATGAAGCCCACTTGATCATGATGCACTATCTTTCTATCTTCTTGATGTGTTTATGTACTTGATTTGCCAGATTTTTATTGAGAATTTTTGCATCTATATTCATTAGAGATATTGGTCTGAAGTTTTCTTTCTTTGATTTGTCTCTGTCTGGTTTTGGAATCAGGGTGATATTGGTCTCATAGAAAGAGTCTGGGAGTGTTCCCTCTTTTTCTATTTCATGAAATAGTTTGAGAAGTATTGGGGTTAGTTCTTCTTTAAAGGTCTTGTAGAACTCAGCTGTGTATCCATCTGGTCCTGGGCTTTTCTTGGTTGGTAATTTTTTTTTAAGGCATCCTCTATTTCTTTGCTTGAAATTGATCTATTTAAATTGTGTATATCATCTTGATTTAGTTTAGGCATATCATATGTCTCTAGAAATTTGTTGATGCCTTCATTATTTTCTATTTTACTGGAGTATAAGTTTTCAAAATAATTTCTAATTATCTTCTGTATTTCTGTAGTGTTATTTCCTTTTTCATCATAGATTCTGATAATTTGTGTTTTCTCTCTTTTTTTTCTTCGTTAGCATAGCTAAAGATCTATCAATTTTATTTACTTTTTCAAAGAACCAACATTTTGTTCTGTCAATTTTTTCAATTTTTTTTTTTTTAGTTTCAATTTCATTAATTTCAGCTCTGATTTTAATTATTTCCTGTCTTCTACTTCTTTTGGGGTTCATTTGTTCTTCTTTTTCTATGGCTTTGAGATGTATTGTTAGTTCATTTATTTGTTGACTTTTTCTTTCTTGAAGGAATGAGCTCCATGCAATTAATTTTACTCTTAGTACTGCCTTTAGGGATTTCAGTATGTTGTATCATTGTTCTCATTTACCTCTAAGAATTTCTTAATCTCCTTCTTGATGTCTTTTGCAACCCATTGATTATTCAATAGCATATTATTTAATCTCCAGGTGTTAGTGTAGCTTTTCTTTCTTATTTTATCATTGATTTCTAATTTCATTCCATTATGATCTGATAGAATGCAAGGTAGTATCCCTACTTTTTTATATTTTCTTAGAGTTGCTTTATGGCATAATATATGGCCTATTTTTGAGAAGGATCTGTGTGCTGCTGAGAAGAAAGTATATTGGCTCATTGATGGGTGATATACTCTATATATGTCAGTTAAGTCTAAATTATTAATTGTATTATTGAGTTCTATAGTTTCTTTGTTTAACTTTTGTTTGGGAGATATATCCAGTGGTGAAAGAGGTGTGTTAAAGTCACCTAGAATTATTGTGTTATGTTCTATTTGATTCTTGAACTTGAGGAGAGTTTGATTGATGAACATAGATGCTCCATTGTTTGGGCATATACATTTATAACAGTTATATCTTGTTGATCTATGGTTCCCTCAAGCAGTATGAAATGTCCATCTTTATCTCTTTTGACTAACTTTGGCTTGAAGTATACTTTATTGGATATGAGGATGGAGACCCCTGCTTGCTTACATAAACCATGTGAGTGATATATTTTATCCCATCCTTTCACCTTTAGTCTATGGGCATCTTTTCCTATGAGATTTGTCTCTTGAAGACAACAAATTGTTGGGCCTGTTTTTTTTAATCCAATCTATTAGCCTATGTCTTTTAATTGGTGAGTTTAGGCCATTAACATTCAGGGTTATTATTGAGACATAATTTGTATTACCAGTCATTTTTTAAAAATTATTTTTGGTATTCAGTTTGACTTGTTTTTTCCTTTGGTTGGTTTTTCCCTTTATTGTAGTTCTTCCCTTTGCAGATTTTTATTATTGTTTTTCATTTCCTCCTCATGGAATATTTTATCAAGAATGTTCTGTAGAGCAAGCTTTCTTGTTGTAAATTCTTTTAGCTTTTGTTTATCATGGAAGGTTTTTATTTCATCCTCAAATATAAAGCTTAATTTTGCTGGATATAAAATTCTTGGTTGGCATCCATTATCCTTTAGAGCCTGGTATATGTTGTTCTAGGGTCTCCTGGCTTTGAGGGTCTGGATCGAAAAATCTGCTGAGATGCAAATTGGTTTTCCCTTATAGGAAATCTGACTTTTCTCTCTTGCAGCCTTTAAAATTCTCTTTATTTTGTATGCTAGACATTTTCATTACAATGTGCCTTGGTGTGGACCTGTTGCAATTTTGTACATTTGATGTCCTATAGGCCTCTAGTATTTGATTTTCAAATTCATTCTTCCTGCTTGGGAAATTTTCTGATATTATTTCATTGAAGAGACTGTGCATTCTCTGACATTTCACCTACTGTGCTTTCTAATGTGTTTTCCTTTCTTGCAAGGTAAGCCTGAGGTATTACAACTTCTACCCTTTTGTCTTATAAGGTCCCTCCAGGTTACCCAGAACCTCACTTTTTAGGGAAATATCAATATTAGATCTTTCAATGTACCCAATGCGTGTCCATATATCAGTTAGTTTCTATTTTTATATTTACAGTTTTGTTGCTATAAACATAAATGATGAGATCAGTTATCTTATTCAATATAGTCTCTATTTTTGCATGGTGGTTTACAGTATCTGATGAAAGAAGGGGGGGACTTAGAGGTTGGCTTAAATGTTTATGAAGTAAGATGTGAGAAAATAGAGGTATTAGATTATTTGACTAGTGGGAGTATAATCATTAGAATTTGGCTGTTAGTAGAATAAGCAAGAGATAGACTACCCCATGTAAGATTCCCTGTTAGTTCACAACATCATAACTGTTTGCACCTTTTGGTGAATTCTGGTCTCTAGGGACCTTAGTGATGTCTTACCTGAACCTTTTTGATGTCCCTTGGTAGTAGCGTCCCTGACTCAGTTTGGTGGCAGTGGTAGCCTCAGACCTATAATTATATTGGTGTTGGGTTGAGTAGCTATGGGATCCCAGTGCAGTGTGTCTCTCTGGGAAGATGTGAGTTACCTCTCTGATTTACGGGCATGGAGCGAGCCTCTCTCTCCAGATGCCCTCCTGGCCGCAGTGTGGTGGAGCAGGCAGTCTGATTTTCTTCTCCCCACTCTTCTCCTCCTGGGTCTCCTCCCAGTCCAGTTGTTTCAGTGGGGATTGGGCAAGTGGGCAGCAGGGCCCTTCCACAGGGTGAAGCCTGCAGTTCCTGGTCCTGGTGATGGTGTGAGCCGGCAGCCAGGCAAGCTGGTGGCTGGGTCGCTCCTTCAGCAGGTGTCTACTGCTTATTCCGGTCATAGCTGGGCAGGTCGCAGTTCCCCAAAGAATGGACGGGGCCCTTCCTCTGGATGGACCCTGTCTGCAGCAGGGAGATGCTATTCCCAGCCCCTGGGGTGATGACTGCGTGAACCAGTGGCCAGGCTAGCTGGTACATAAGTAGTCTTAAAAACAAGAATCACATTATTATGTCAATAGATGCAGAAGAAGCATTTGACAAAATGCAGCATCCATCCACGTTCAAAACACTAGAAAAACTAGGGAAAGTAAGAACATACTTCAACATTGTAAAAGCTATGCATATTTAACCTAAGGCAACATCATTCTAAATGGAGAAAAATTGGAAGGATTTCCTCTAAAAATTAAAAAAAAAGACAAGGATGCCCTCTTTCACCGCTATTATTTAATATGCACCTTGAAATTCCAGCCAGAGCACTTAGAAGAAAGAAATTAAAGGGATAAGAATAGGAAAAGAAGAACTCAAACTATCCCTATTTGTCAACAACATGATTCTCCACCAGAAAAATTCTAGAACTCATAAATGAATTCAGGAAAGTATCAGGATATAAAAGTAACACTCAGACATCAATTACATTCCTATACATCATTGATGAATCAAATGAAAGTGAAATTAGGAAAACTATCCCATTTGTAATAGCCTTGAAAAAAAATGTGGGAATCAATCTAACAAAAGACATGAAACAGCGGTTAGGGAAAGCAGTATGGAGATTCCTTGGAAAACTGGGAATGAAACCACCTTATGACCCAGCCATCCCACTCCTGGGTCTATTCCCAAAGGACTTAAAAGCAGCATACTACAGGGACACAGCCACATCAATGTTTATAGCAGCTCAATTAACAGTAGCTAGGTTGTGGAACCAACTCAGATGCCCCTCAGTAGATGAGTGGATAAAGAAAATGTGGTATATATACACAATGGAATATTACTCAGCAATTAAAGAGAATAAAATCATGGCATTTTCAGGTAAATGGATGAAGTTGGAGAACATAATGCTAAGTGAAGTTAGTCAATCACAAAAATCCAAATGCCAAATGTTTTCTCTGATATAAGTAGGCTGATTCACAGTGGGGTTGGGTTGGGACTAGAGGAACACTAGAATGGTCAATGGGGAGAGAGGGGAAGAGAGGGAGTAAGAGAGTATGAAAGGGAAAAAAAAAGAAGATGGTAGAATGAGATGAATATCAGTATCCTAAATGCTTGATTGAAGACATGAATAGTACAAGTATACTTTGCATACAGTGTTATGTAAAAAGGTGCTCTATATGTGTATTATGAATTGTAATGCATGCTACTGATACATATACAACAACTTTGAATAAAAACAGAAAGATGTGAAAGACCTCTACAATGAAAACTACAGAACACTAAAAGAAACTGAAGAAGACCTTCGAAGATGGAAAGATCTCCCATGTTCTTGAATAGGAAGAATTAATATTGTCAAAATGGCCATGCTACCAAAATAACTTTACAGATTTAATGCAATTCCTATCAAAATTCCAATGATGTTGTTCATAGAAACAGATAAAGAAGTCATGAAATTCATTTGGAAAAATGAAAGACCCAAAATAGCCAAAGCAATCCTTAGCAAGAAAAGTGAAGAAGAAGACTTCACAATACCAGATTTTAAATTATACTACAGAGCTATACTAGCAAAAATGGGATGGTATTGGCACCAAAACAGACTGAAGACCAATGGTACAGAATAAAAGACACAGAGACAAACCTACATAACTACAGTTATCTCATACTAGACAAAGACACACAAAACATACATTGATAAAAAGAAAGCTTCTTCAATAAATGGTCCTGGGAACTCTGGAAATCTATATGTAGCAAAATAAAATTAAACCTCTATCTTTCACCCTGCCCAAAATTCAACTCAAAGCGGATCAAGGACCTAGGCATTAGACCAGAGACCTGTGCCTACTAGAAGAAAAGGTTGGTCTAAATCATGTCAGCTTAAGAAACAATTCCTTGATAAGACTCCTAAAGTGCAAGAAGTGCAAGAAGTAAAATCAAGAATCAATAAATGTGTTGGTGTAAAAGTTAAAAAGCTTCTTCGCAGCAAAGGAAACTATTAAGAAGGAGAGAAAGAGCCTACAGAATGGGAGAAAATCTTTACCACATGCTCCTCAGAGCACTAATCTCCAGGATATATAAAAACTAAAACAACAACAACAAAAAACTTACCATACACACACACACACACACACACACACACACACACACACACACTCACACACACACTAAATAAATAAATAAATAAATAAATAGATAGATAAATAGATAAATAATAAATAAAATAACCCAACCAATAAATGGGCAAAACAATTGAACAGACACTTCACAGAAGAAATACAAATGGTCAACAAATATATGAAATAATGTTCAACATTCCTAGCAATTAGAGAAATGCAAATTAAACTATACTGAGATTTCACCTCCCTCCAGTCAGAATGGCAATTATCAAGAATACAAGGAATAATAAATGTTGGTGAGGATGTGGGGATAAAGGTACTCTCATACATTACTGGTGGGACTGCAAATTGGTACAACCCTGCTGGAAAGCAGTATGGAGATTGCTCAGAAAACTAGGAATGGAACCAACATTTGTCCCAGTCACCCTACTCCTTGGTATATCCCCAAAGAACTTAAAATCCATATCCTATAGTTATGCAGCCACATCAATGTTTATAGCAGCTCACTTCACAATAGCTAAACTATGGAATTAATCAAAGTGCCCTTTAATAGATGAATGGATAAGGAAAATGTGGTACTATACACAATGGAACATTACTCATCTATAAAGAAGAATGAAGTTTTGGCTTTAACAGGTAAATTGATGAATCTGAAGACTATCATGCTAAGTGAAATAAGCCAATCTAAAAAAAATGGTTGAATGTTCTCTCTGATATGCAGATGTTAACAACAACATGGCATGGGAATAGAAGTTTAGTGAATTCGACAAAGGAGAATGAAGAGATGGAAGTAGGGATAAGAGTAGGAAATACCACAGAATGAATCAGATATAAGTTTCCTATTCTCATATGTGAATACACCACCAGTGGAACTCCATATCATGTACAACCACAAGAATGTGATCCTAATTAGAATATGTTCTACTTCATGTATTTATAATATGTCTAAATACACTCTACTGTAATGTATTTCTTAAAAGAAGAAATAAAAGAAAAAAAAATAAGTATACAGCATGTCCCCTCAACTTGGAGCAAGAGCTAATTTACATTTATAGGTAGTTTGTAGCTTCATTAAAATAGCTTCCCTAACTGATGAAGTGTCTGATATTGAACATGCTCTTCTATGACATCATCAATATTATTTAAAAAATAAAAATAAAAGCAAAGATCTCTACTTCAAAACATGAATTAAGAGATGCCAGAAGATGGTATTGGTCATGCATCTATGATTTCTATTCCTTCCACTCCTAAAGAAACAGAAACAGAAAGATTTATTTAATTTTCTCTTATGGGTTGACAGAGAGGCGGGGTAAGAGGTATTTCCTTCCTATAATAGTTTCATTTATGCCTTCTAATATCTGTATAAATATAACAAACCTTTCATAAGGTTGTTTTTCTTCTTTATCTGCAACCACTCATTAGCCTATGAGCAGATATTTCACTGCTGTCTAGTTCCAAGATATTAAAAAAAAACTAAAACAAACAAACAAACTTCTTCTATGCCAACATGTTTCTCCTACTCTGTTTTTCACAAAGCAAAAATGAATAAGTTTGAAACCTTGCAATTCTCTTCTGTATACACATTCAGCCACAAAATGGCAATAATTTTTCCCAATAACTGAAATTGTTGGGCATCTTAGAATTATTTTATCCTCTCCAATCTCTGCAGTATATCCCCACCCACATACACCCACTCCTCCCATACACAAATCTCTTACTATTAAAATGTTACTATTCCTACTAAAATGTTAAAATCATTCTTAGACTAATTCAAATTTTGTTTTCCCCTTGTACTCTCCCTTAAATGTCTTGTGCATTTAAATGTCTTTTTTCTCATTTAGGCCATAAATGAATAAGAAAAAAAAATCATATGTTTTTTTTTTTTTTTTTTTTCAAAGACATTCCTGTCTCAAAAGATTGTCTTAAGTTTACTGACTCCTCTTTCACACCAGACTTTCTTTATTGTATAGTTAGCTGGGTGAAATACAGGTTTATTTTTTTGGGGGGGGGGTGCAGAGGTTTACTGATTAAACTCAGGGGCACTCCACCACTGAGGAAACATCCTCAGCCCTATTTTGTACTTTTTTTAGAGACAAGGTCTCACTGACCTGGGGAGCAGCTCGCTTTTGCTGAAGCTGGCTTTGAACACAGATTCTCCTGCCTCAGCCTCTCAAGAGCTGCTGGGATTACAAGTATGGACCACCACACCTGACTAAGATGTAGGTTTTATGTAAGATGCTAAATAAGACCAAGAAAATACATTTGAATTAACTGAACCCAATCAAATATACTTTTAAAAGCTTGTTAAGGACATATTTTTTAAAAAGTAAGTTTAAATATTCAAAATGTAACAATGGCTAAAATGTAAGGAACACATTTTTTTCCCTAGGTATTGAAGCTATGATTATCAGGTTTTTTTTTTTTTTTTTTTTTTTTTGCTTTGGATGAATTTTTATAAAAATAGGACCATGCTATTTTTAACCCTAAAATATAGCTATTGACTGCTTTTAATATTTAGCAGGTTATTATTAAAAGAGTGGAAAGAAGAGGAACTGAATTAAACAGCTTTATAACATCTATACCAAGAAATGGGGAACGAAAATAGTCAATTTTAAGCCAGAAGTGAAAGCTATGTTATAACTTCTCAGAATGAACAAGATGTACTTTCAAATGAGGTGAATACTACTTCAACTTCCTGACATTCTCTGAGTCATGATTTATTACTTTAAGGTTTTTTTGTGAAATTTCTGAGCTCATTTCACAGAAGTAGACTTTTATCTTTTCATTTTGTGACCTTGCAGATATTTTATAAAAAGGACATAATTCATAAAGTAAAAAAATAGAAGAAGCTGGTAATGAAAATGGGATGTCTGTGTCTACAAATACAAGTCTGTAGATTTAAGTAATTTTTCTTTGTGTCACTTTTATTTTCAATAAAAATAGCTCAATTATTTCTGTTAATTAGTTTTTCTGATCAGAAACCAGTATGATAAGAAAGCAGAATTTACTGGATGTCAAAATATATGTAAGAAAGTTTTTAATGTCAAAGTATATATAAGAAATTGTTTGTAGATAAATACTATCTTTTCATTTACATGTCCCAAATGAAAATAGTTAAACATGATATTTTTAAATAACATTAAAAAGTCCATGCTTGTGTAGCTATGCTTTTTTATGTTGGTGATGTCGTTTTTCTCAAACTTTGTTAAAAGAGATGCATTACATAAATGTATATCCTTAAGAGCTATCTGCCTAGGGACTATACCTGTGATATGTGTGGATTTGAGCATCCCTTCAGCTTTTTGAATAAGGGTGATTGGTCTGGGACTTGCATTTTGAGTGTATCAAATGATGGCAGAAATGTCTGTGAAGTGGAGAGTGGGATTATCACTGCCACCTTATTATGTTGATAAAATTAGACACTGGTATATAATTCAGTAATCCCATAAACTGGTTTGCTATCATTAGGACCAAACAGATAAGCTTCTATTTTGTGTGTTAATCACACAATTATTAAATAAGTATTTTAAAAAGTAATTTTAAAATATTGTAAAAAGGAAAGGAAGATATGTAAAATTATTTGGAAGTGTCAAAGAATGTCAAAACCACATTTCATGACCAGTAACTTAGTCTTTAGCTGAATCTGAATCAATCTAATCCTCTGGGAAAATTTATTATCCAGTGTTCATTTGACAATATCTGGAGAAAATTTTTGTTATTGGGTATGGGAGAGTAACTTTCTGTTGGCTTTTAGTGAATGAAAGCAAAGGATTCTGCTAAATATCCCACATGTCACAGAGTAGTTGACCACAACAAAAAAAGTATATAATCTGAAATGTAGTAGCATACAGTTGAGAAATCTTGATTTTTTAAAATCTATGTTCGCATTATAAGTATAATTAAAATATATTTTCATCACCTATTGATGAAAGTCCTACACATATGACCTTTGGAAACAGAAGAATAATGATCACAGTTACAGATTTCCTTTGTATCTTTGGGGTTGTGAGTTAGTGTGGAAGTTTTGGATGAAAGAAAGAGAATTCCTGATTCAAATTTTATTAAACAATAAAGGAGATTAATAACTTTCATGGAGGAAGTGCAGTGGTAGTTTGAACCCAGAATTAGTAGATTTAGTTTCAACAAGAACCACTTTTTTCCACATTCTCTGTGGTTTGCCATATACAATGAGAAAGCATTCTGAAACCTGTTCCCTTTAAGTCATGACATACATGATCTTTTTTTTTTGGTCTGAAAGCTAAAAGTTGTATGCATTTATTGTAAGCAACATGATGTGTTAGGTGAAATGGTTATATATTACTAATTAAAAGTACATTACCTCACATAGTTATTAATTTTGTACTAAAATATTTAAAACATCTTTGCATTTTCAAGAATGCAATATATCGTCATTAACTACAGTCACCATCATGCCAAAAAAAAAAAAAAAAAAAATCTCATGAACTTATTCTCTCTACCCAACTGTAATTACATATCCCCTGAGTAACTTCTCTCCACCCCAGCTCCTGGTAGCCACTATTATACACTCAATTTCTATGAGATTGACTTCTTTAGATTTCATATATGAATGAGATATGTTTTTCTTAATTTTTAATTGTTTTCATTAGTACATTATAATTAGACATAATAATTAGGCTCATTGTGACATATTCATAGATGACATAATATAATATGTTCCATTTTATCTCCATTAATCCCTATTTCCCTTTCTTCTTTCCTCCTCCTTATCCCCTTCTTATACTCTACAGGTCTCGCTTCTATTAATTTTTTAATTAGTACATTATAATTACAAATAAAAGCAGGATTCATTGTGATATATTCATTTGAGCATATAACATAATTTGAACAATTTAATTCCCCAGAACCTCCCCTGACACTCCCCTTCTATATCGCCCTTCTCTGCTATACTATACTCCCTTGTTTTTATGAGATTCCCCCCATTGCTTTTTGAATTCCTTTTTCTCTCTAACTTTTGCATATGAGAGAAAACATTCAACCCTTGACTTTGGAATTGGTTTTGGTTCACCAGGCATTTCTCTTCCTCTAATACATAGGCTTATTTCACTTAGATTGATGTTCTCCAGTTCCATCCATTTACCAGAAAATGCTATAATTTAATTCTTCTTTTTGAGTATAACACCATTGTGTATATATACTATGTTTTATTTATCCATTCATCTATTGATGGACACCTAAGGTAGCCTGGCTTATTTCACTTAACATAATATCCCTCAGATTTATCCATGTTGTCACAAATTACAAAAATTTCCTTTGTCGTATTACTGTATAATACTCTAGTGATATACATATTATATGTATTAGAGGAAGAGAAATGCCTGGTGAACCAAAACCAATTCCATAGTCAAGCTTTGTACACCATAACCACAAATCAAACAGTCCTTTTTTTTTTTTGTATAAACCAATTTAGTTATACTTTTGTCAGTTCTAGTAAGTTATTATTATCTGATATATAATTACTTTGAAACAATTCTGGTTGTTGGAGCAGTAGTAAAATATTTCAGTATTTTTATCCAGTTTGATTGATTATTTGTAGACCCATATTTGGAATATAATTGTTATGTTCACTTTTAATAAATAATGTGATTACTAAAATGAGTTTACAATGTCCATTATTTTCTCATTCCTATGAAAATATTTATAGAAGAATTTGTCTATTTGTCCTCACAGCACTCACTGAAATGTTAACAGATATTTTATGTTTTTTTCCTAGTATTTATTTTAAATCATTGATCTTAATACTTTCACTGATCTAATCAAACATTTGTCTTATATGTTTCTTTTTTTTTTTTTTCTCAGAAAATATAATTGTTGGAGTGTTTCCAGTTATTCTGTAAAGGACATGTGAATCAGATGATTGGATGTTCTGGGACACGGTAATTGCCTGTCCTGATTTCACATGAAAGTTGTTCAACGTCTAGTTCTGAGAAATACCTTTTTTAAAGGTAAAGATTACATTGATTTTCTATATATTTTAAGATGCTGTTATTCATTTGCTGTCCATTCGTAACAGTTTGGTATGTACTTTTGTGTGGTAGTCATGGTGCTGACTCACCAATTCTGCTTTATGGAGTAGAACAGATTTTAAAAGGTTTATTCACCTAAAGGTCAGCATTCTTGGTATCCTTTTTGTTCCTGGACAAATTTCTCATACAAAGGTACTTTTACATTGAGCAGAGACCCTCTTGTGGTCACACTCAACCACTCTTAAATCTTACTTTCCCTACACTGTAAAAGAGTAATTCTGAGCCAGAGAGTTTCAGAAGTGCTTTCTTTGCTCTGTGCCTCATTGCTACTCAAATATATGCTAAGTGAAAACCTTAAAGGATCCTGGGTCAGAAACTTTGAAGTGATTTGATTGTGAGTGTGTACTGAGATATTAAAATAAAAAGCATGAAAATTATAATTACCAGGATTCTCGGTTCCAGACTTTCTATTAGAAATAAATACCATACAATAGTCTTACTTTGTTTACTTATTTCCTTTTACTGGCTGTTTTTTTTTTTTTTTGTTGAACTTTATAACAGCTTTTAAAAATCTTCAAAAATCTGTAAACATGCTCCTTGTTATTTAATTCATAGGTTGACAAATTGTGTCCCTTGGGGCAAATATGGCTTCTTGCCTGTTTTGGAAATGGAGTTTTATTGGAATGGAGTCATGCCATTTGTTGATGGTTCTTACCTCATTACAACAGCAGAATTGAGTAGTTGCAAAATAAACTGTATGTCTTATAAAACATGAAATATTTACTATTTGCTCGTATTCAGAGAAAAGCCCAGTCAAAATATACTCCAGAGCTATTGTACCATTTCTGCAGGTGGCATGGTGTTTTTATTTATTCAGAAGCCATTTTATTTTATAACTTAAACACTGACTCCTTAATATACATGTTTGCATTAAAGAATTAATTAGAGATAATTATTATCAGTAAGAAATCAGAAGAAAAATAAATACAAAAGTGTTCCATCTTGTTTATGTTTTAAATTCTTCAAGGTCAATAAAATTATATGTAAGATTGATTAATGGAACTTAAGTAGATAATTAATATGGAAAATAAATTTCTCAAAAATAAAAAAATA
The DNA here is from genome assembly GCA_025594165.1 of Tamias sibiricus. Classification (NCBI taxonomy): domain Eukaryota; kingdom Metazoa; phylum Chordata; class Mammalia; order Rodentia; family Sciuridae; genus Tamias; species Tamias sibiricus. The sequence goes on along the minus strand of CM046658.1, from coordinate 140,373,055 downwards.
GTTTGTTCACTTGTTCATAGTGTTCTGAAAAAAAGATTATATTTTACTCTAATCTTTCCATGTTTATTTAAAACTCTAGAGTATTTATTAAAAATAAAAAGGTAGAAGATTTTCAGAAATAGCATCAATGTTTTCTAAGCATTATATTCATTATCTTCCAATTAGATTTTATATGGTCATAGATGCATTTTTGAAGTTTTAATGATGATTAATGGGAAATATTATTGGTTTTGCGCATAACATTTTACAGATGCAAATAATATTTATGGAAAGGCCAAGCTGAATAATAAATAGTTGTCTATACAGATTTTTATTAATTGGGCATTAATGAGTTTTAAATTAATAGGTATTGAAAATTTAATCCAAATTCATTTGTATAATGGAAATAAAATACTTGTATCATCATACTATGTCTTCAGATCATATTCTGAATTAGATTATTTGTAGATTTTCTAAAGTCTCTATATTATTACTACACATATTTTGACATGAAGGCATATTCTTAGATTGACTTCAATGAACTTGATACCATTAATCAAAATTACTTAAATGAGCTAGACACTGTTACTCAAAATAGAATGATTATGACATTATTTGCTTTATATTAAAATGAAAATCCTAATTAATCTAGTCATAACTCAGGTGTTCTTGATGTTTTTCTGTTAGGAAACTTGAAACACTTTAAAAGTTACATTTCAATTCTTTGACAATACATGTTTCTCATAATTATTGTAGGTTAAAATATATATTATTTCCTCTGTCTCTTCCAAAATATGTCATCAATATTTACTTTTTTTGTCCTGGATATCATCAAGTTCCCCATCCCTTTCTATTCTCAGTGTGTATATCAACTAATTGACATGAATACAGAAGTTTACTTGATAATCTAATTTCTGGTTTAGAGTTTAAAACTCATTATAAATTTATGTTTTTTAATATTTTATTTATAATATTAGTATGTATTACAATTCATAATGCACATATATACCATCTTTTTACATACAACTGTTTGTATACAAAGTATATTCATACCATTCAGGTCTTCAATCATGCATTTAGGATAATGATATCCATCCATTCAACCACCTTTTCTTTTCTTTTTTTTTTTTTTCTTTTTCCCTCCTCCCACCCCCTTGTTCTCTCCCTTCTCTTTGACCATTCTAGTGTTCCTCTAATCCTCCTATGTACCTCCATCCAACAACACTGTGAACTAGCCTTCTTATATCAGAGAAAACATTCGTTATTTGGATTTTTGAGATTGACTAATTTCACTTAGCATTATGTTCTCCAACTTCATCCATTTACCTGCAAATGCCATTATTTTATTCTCTTTTATTGCTGAGTAAAATTCCATTTTGTATATATACCACATTTTCTTTATCCACTCATCTACTGAGGGACATCTAGGTTGGTTCCACAACCTAGCTATTGTGAATTGTGCTGCTATAAACATTGAAGTGGCTGTGTCACTGTAATATGCTGTTTTTAAGTCCTTTGGGAATAGACCCAGGAGTGGGATGGTTGGGTCATAAGGTGGTTCCATTCCCATTTTCCCAAGAAATCTCCATACTGCTTTCCATAGCAGTTGCACCATTTTGCAGTCCCACCAGCAATGTATGAGTGTGCCTTTTTTCCCACATCCTCTCCAACATTTATTGTTGTTTGTGTTCTTGATAGCTGCCATTCTGACTGGAGTGAAATGAAATCTTAGAGTAGTTTTGATTTGCATTTCTCTAATTGCCAGCGATGTTGAGCATTTTTTCATGTATTTGTTGATTAATTGTGTATCTTCTTCTGAGAAGTTCTTTTCAATTCCTTAGCCCATTTATTGATTGGGTTATTTGTTTTTTTGGTGTTAAGTTTTTAGAGTTCTCTATATATTCTAGAAATTAGTGCTCTATTTGATGTGCATGTATTAAATATTTGTTCCTAAATAGTTGGCTCTCTTTTCAACTCACTGACTGTTTCTTTTGCTGAGAAGAAGCTTTTTAGTTTAAATCTATCCCATTCATTAATTCTTGGTAGTAATTCTTGCGCTACAGGATTCTTATTAAGGAACTTGGGGCCTAATCCGACATGTTGGAAATTGGAGCTTACTTTTTCTCTATTAGGCGTATTGTCTCTAGTCTAATTCCTAGGTCCTTGATCCACTTTGAATGGAGCTTTGTCCATGGTGAGAGATAAGGGTTTCATTTCATTTAGTTGCATATGTATTTCCAGTTTTCCCAGCACCATTTGTTGAAGAGGCTATCCTTTCACCACTGTACATTTTTGGCGCCTTTGTCTAATATAAGATAGCTGAAATTATATGTATTAGTCTCTGTGTCCTCAATTCTGTACCATTGGTCCACAAGTCTGTTTTGGTGCCAATACCATGATGTTTTTGTTACTATTGCTCTGTGGTATAATTTAAAGTCTGGTATGGTGATGCCACCTGCTTCACTTTTCTTGCTAAATATTGCTTTGGCTATTCTGGGTCTCTTATTTTTCCAGATGAATTTCGTGACTGCTTTTTCTATTTCTTTGAAGAATGTCATTGGGATTTTGATTGGAATTGTATTAAATCTGTATAATGCTTTTGATAGTATGGACTTTTTGACAATATTAATTCTACCTATCCAAGAACAAGGTAGGTCTTTCCATCTTCTGAGTTCTTCTATAATTTCTTTCTTTAGTGTTCTATTGTTTTCATTGTAGAGGTCTTTCACCTCTTTCGTTAAGTTGATTCCCAGGTATTTTATTTTATTTTTTTGATGCTATTGTAAATGGGGTAGTTTTCATCATTTCCCTTTCAGAGGCTTTGTCGCTGATGTACAAAAATGCCTTTGACTTATGGGTATTGATTTTGTATCCTGCAACTTTGCCAAATTCATTGACTAGTTGTAAAAGTTTTCTGGTAGAGTTTTTTGGCTCTTCTAGATGTATTATCATGTCATCAGCAAATATTGCTAATTTGAGCTCTTCTTTTCCTATCTGGATCCCTTTAATTTCTTTCATCTGTCTAATTGCTCTGGCCAGAGTTTCCAGTACTATGTTAAATAGCAGTGGTGACAGGGGGCATACCTGTCTAGTTCCAGTTTTTAGAGGGAATGCTTTCAATTTTTCTCCATTTAAGATAATGTTAGCTCAGGGCCTTGCATAAATAGCTCTTATAATGTTGAGATATGTTCCTGATATTCCTAGTTTTTCCAGTGTTTTGAACATAAAGAGGTGTTGTATTTTGTCAAATGCTTTTTCTGCGTCTATTGAGATGATCATATGATTTTTATCTTTAAGTATATTGATGTGATATATTATGTTTATTGATTTCTAAATGTTGAACCAGCCTTGCATCCCTGGAATGAACCCTACTTGATTGTAGTGTACTATCTTTTTGATATGTTTTTGTATCCGATTTGCCAGAATTTTGTTGAGGATTTTTGCATCTACGTTCATTAAAGATATTGGCCTGAAGGTTTTTTTTTTTCTTTCTTTTTTTTTTTTTTTTTTTTTTTTTTTGATGTGTCTTTGCCTGGCTTTGGAATTAATGTAATATTGACTTCATAGAAAAAGTCTGAAATAGATCCCTCTTTTTCTATTTCTTGAAATAGTTTGAAGAGCATTGGTATTAGTTCTTCTTTGAAAGTCTTGTAGAACTCGGCTCTGAACCCATCAGGTCCTGGACTTTTCCTTGTTGGTAGCTTTTTGATGACGTCTTCTATTTCTTTGCTTGTAATCGATCTGTTTAAATTGTGTATAGCCTCCAGTTCCAGTTTAGGCAATCATACAACTCTAGAAATCTGTCAATGCTTTCAATATTTTCTATTGTATTAGAGTACAAGTTTTCAAAGTAATTTCTAATTATCTTCTGTATATCTGAGGTGTTTGTATTGATATTCCCTTTTTCATCAATAATGTTAGTAATTTGAGTTTTTTCTCTTCTTTTTGTTAGCATCGTTAAGGGTCTGTCAATTTTATTTATTTTTTCAAAGAAACAACTTTTAGTTTTGTCAATTCTAAGAATTGTTTCCTTAGTCTCAATTTCATTAATTTCTGCTCTGATTTTAATTATATTCTGTTTTCTACTGCTCTTGGTGTTGATCTGTTCATCTTTTTCTAGTACTTTGAGGTATGATGTTAAGTCATTTATTTGTTTTTTTTTTTTTTTTTTTTTTTTTTTCTTTTAAGGAATGAACTCAGTGCAATGAATTTTCCTCTTACTACTGCCTTCATAGTGTCCCAGAGATTTCTAAAGGATGTATTTGTGTTCTCATTTACCGCTAGGAATTTTTTAATCTCCTACTTGAGGTCTTTTCAACCCCTTGTTCATTCAGGAGCATGTTGTCTAGCTTCCAGTTGTTGGAGTAGTTTTTCTTATTCCTTGTTTTGTCATTGATTTCCAATTTCATCCCTTTATGATCTGATATAAAGCAGGGTAGTATTTCTATTTTTTTATATTTGCAGAGAGTTGCCTCGTGACATAATATATGTTCTATTTTGGAGAAGGAGCCATGTGGTGCTGAGAAAAAAAAGTGTATTCATTTACTGAGGGATGAAATATTCTATATATGTCTGTTAGGTCTAAGTTATTAACTGTTTTAATGAGGCCTAATGTTTCTTTATTTAGCTTTGTTTGGATGATCTATCCATTGGTGAGAGAGGTGTGTTGAAGTCCCCTAGAATAACTGTGTTATGGTCTATTTTACTCTTGTACTTGAGAAGAGTTTTTTGGGGGCATATAGATTTATGATTGTTATATCCTGTTGATGAATGGTTCCCTTAAGTAGTAAGAAATATCCATCTTTGTCCCTTTTGATTAGCTTTGGCTTGAAGTCTACCTTATTTGAAATGAGAATGGAAACCCCTGCTTGCTTCCACAGGCCATTTGTGTGATAAGATTTTTCCCAGCCTTTCACCTTCAGTCTATTGATGTCTTTTTCTATGAGGTTTGTTTCTTGGAGACAGAAAATTGTTGGGTCATTTCTTTTAATCCATTCAGATAATCTGTGTCTTTTGAATGGCGAGTTTAGGCTATTAACATTCAGGGTTATTATTGAGATGTGATTTTCATTCCCATCCATTTTTATTTGTATTATGGTCTTTAGCTTGATTTAGTTTCTCTTCTGGTTGGTATTTTCCTTAGTTTAATATATCCCTTTGTAGGTTTTTGTTGTTATTTTTCTCTTCTTCTTCATGAAAAATTTTGCCCAGGATGTTCAGAAGTGCAGGCTTTTGAGTTGTGAAATCTTTTAACTTTTGCTTGCTGTAGAAGGTTTTTATTTCATCTTTGAATCTAAAGCTCAATTTTTTGCTGGATATAAGATTCTTGGTTAACATCCCTTTTCTTACAGAGCTTGAAATATGCTATTCCAGGATCTTCTTGCTTTCAAATTCTGGGTTGACAAATCTGAACATAGTCTGATTGGTTTCCCCCATATGTAATCTGCTTCCTTTCTCTTGTGGCTTTTAATATTCTCTCCTTGCTCAGTATATTAGGCATTTTCATTATAATGTGCCTTGGTGTGGATCTGTTGTGATTTTGTGTGTTTGGTGTTCGGTAAGCCTCTTGAACTTGGTTTTCCCATTCATTCCTCATGTTTGGAAAATTTTCTGTAATTATTTCATTAAATAAGTTGCTCATTCCTTTGGCTTTAATCTCTGCCCCTTCCTCTACCCCATCACTCTTATGTTTGGTCTTTTTATGTTGTCCCATAATTCTTGAATGTTCTGTTCCTGATTTCTTACCATTTTTGCTGTGTAATCTAGATTTTTCTCTAGGACATATATTTTGTCTTCGTCTGAGGTTCTTTCTTCCAAGTGGTCTACTCTGTTGATGATGCTTTCGATTAAACTTTTATTTTGGTTTATTGCTTCTTTTATTTTCGGAATTTCTGTTTGGTTTCTCTTTAGAGTCTCTATTTCCCTATTGAAGTAATCTTTTACTTCCTGTATTTTTTTGGAGTTCTTGGTCAAAATGATCTTTAACCACCTGTATTTGCTCCCTCATCTCATTTTTTAGTTCATTCTTAAGTTCCATAAACATTTGGAATATGTAATTTCTAAATTCCATCTCTGACATTTCACCAACTATGCTTGCCATGGAATCTACTGAGGAGGTATATTGATTTGTTTGTGTCACTTTCTTCCCTTGTTTCTTCATATTGCTGTGTGTCTTTTCTTCCTGCACTTTGGGACCTTGACTATTTTGATTTTACCTTAAAGCCTTATGTTGTTCCTGTAGTAAAATGCTATCAAATCCCCTTATAATTTCTTTACACTTTAAAATCTAACACTTTTTATTCAGAAAATCCCAGTTTGATCACAATGTACAGATTTAGTTAACCCAGATATTATTTCCTATTTTCTCTGTACGCTTCTGATGGGGTTTTATAGTTTCAAGTATTGGACATAGAGGTGATATGTTTAGGAAAAAGGAAGTGAGTGTATTGAATTGTTCTTTCTTAGAAAGTATGAAAATAGAGTTCTGTGGAAGTGGTTTAGTATCAGCATACGAGAGAGAAAAGAGAATGGAGTGAACGATTAGGTGGAAAGACCCATTTATATATAAACCTAACTTATGCAGCTGTTGAGAGAAGAAATAAAGAAAGATGGAAAAGAAAGAAAAAAATGACAAAGGAGTAGGAATTAGTGTAAAAGAGAGGAGAAAGAGAGTCAAGAAAATAGAGAATAACCTATATATAACACTGCTTTGCTATATAGTTCAATTGTGCCTGTTCTAGAAATCCCAATTTCTGCGTATAACTTGTTTTTCCTCTGTTGAGTATGTAATGTCAGGGTGTAATTAGGGACAATGAAGGAAGAAGAAAAGATACTAAAGTGAGAAGGAAGAAAAGAAAGAAAGAAAAAAGGAGCAGAAGCAAACAAACACACTGTCAATCAAAACAAACACAAAACAAAACAAGAACAAAGACAAACAAAAAATACCCCAAAACAATAAAACAAACAAACAAACAAAAAGTCGAACCCAGGAACAAAACAGACCCTGGGAAGCCCTCCTTTTTTCCTTTCCAGTTTAAGCCAATTGTCCAGGATCAAGTCCAGACAGTCAGCGATCCTGTTAGTGGAGTCAAGTCAAGGCTGCACCTTTGGCCGCTGGCAGAATGGCACAGTGGAAGAGTGGCTCAGGGGGATTGTGTGTCAGCAGATGAATGCCACCGGGAAAGGGACACTCTAGAAGGCACCCTTTCCCCACGCCCACCCACAGTTGTAGCTTCTTGGGGTTGCTGCGCCGCCCTCTGACACACCCTCCCGTGCTGGTTGCCCAAGTCTCACCCAGGTGTGTGCTCTTTTCAGAGCACTGGTGGATCCCTGGATGTCTGCAGGCGCTTTTCCTTTCTTCCTTGTTTCTTTGTCCTGGTCAGCCACTGCTTTCCTCAAAGATGGCGGTGTTCTCAGGCTCCACAGTAGTTCCGCAGACCTCTTGTTCAGGTCCCAGCTGGGCAGGTCATAGTTCCTCCAGGAGTGGAGGGGGCTTTTCCTCTGGTAGGGCCCTGCCTGCAGCAGAAGGGAGCTGTTACTCCGGCCCCTGGAGGACAGGCGACCTGGTGGCTGGGTTGTTCCTTCCAGCCAGTGCCTACCTCTTGTTCTGGTTGCAGCTGGGCAGGTTGCACTTCCCTCAGGAGTGGAGGGGGCTTTGCCTCTGGTCGGGCCCTGCCTGCAGCAGCAGGGAGCTGCTACTTCAGGCTCTGAAGGTCGGGCGAACTGGCGGCTGGGTCGCTCCTTCCAGCCGGTGTCTCAAATTTATGTTTTTTTAACATAGAAAAAAATTGAATGACATGCAAACAAAATAATATTTTTGTTTCTATTTCACAATTAAAATATGTAAACTGCCAATAAACAAATTATTCATGTTGGTTTACATTGATATATGGATGCAATCTCTGAAAGATTGAATGCTGTTACTCAGTATGATACTACTATTTGTTTTAAGGAGGGTTTTTAATGTTAGAATTATCCAAATAGAACTTTATAGCAATTAGGTGATAAATGGAGTTTTATTCTATATAAAATTTCTGAGAAATAGGACTCACTCTGTGGGTAATTCCCCATGTTCTTTAGTAATAAGTGAAATAGACATTCTTAGTAACAGGCAAAATTCCCACATAGGTCTCTGAGCCATCTGAACCATGCGTTGTTCAGATGCATGATGCTTGAAAGCACCAAGTTAAAGGGGCATTGCTTCCCTAGGTGAATGCTTTATGATGTGCTTCGTTCTCAGTGTTTGTGCCTCTACAAATTTATATGTCAAAACTGAATACAGAATGCCATAGAATGGAGAAACAGGCCTTCAGTGCATGGTTGGCACATGGGAATTTCACTTTTATGAATGGATTGTGTCCTCACAAAGGAGGACCAAGGTGTGTTGTTTTCTCTTTTTGCAATATGAAGATGTAGCAAGAAGGCAACATCTATGAAGCAGGGAACGCTCACCAAACCCAAATCTTCTCTTATTTTGATTAAGACTTCTTAACTATAAGAACTAAGAGAAATAAATTCTGATGTTTATAAATTACCTAGTGTAAGATTTTTTAATATGGTAGTTTGACTGCACTGAGACAGAAGGAAATAATAGGGAGGAAGTGATTTTGACCACTATTCCCATTTTTGTCATGATTAGCATGTGCAAAGAGTAGGTGAACCTTGAATAATACTGTACCTTTTTGCAAACTTCATTGGTCCACATTCCACTAAAGTTTCAGAATATATTTAAGTGAGCTGATATATTTAAGTGAGCAAAACAATACAATTCCAGTTGTGTTGTATACAGTTATTTATCTGGCAATGGCGTCTTTTTCTCTCTATACCTGTTTATAAAAGAACACCGGAAGCAATCTGATTTTACCTGGTAAGGTCAGTAATATACTTTTATGGGATTATTTCTACTCTTCTGTTCTTCGCCATAAGGAAGTCTAAGGATAGCTTAGTTGGCTGGTGGTGGTGGTGGTGGTACTGAGAATTGAACCCAGAGACACTCTAGCACTGAGGCATTTTTATTTTTAATTTTGAGACAGTGTCTTTCCAAGATGCCTATTCTGGTCTCTAACTTGTGATTCTCTTGTCTCAGTCTCTTGCGTTACCGGGATTATAAGCATGTGCCACCATGCCCAGAGGTCTACGTATATCTTAATTGTATTAACAACTCACAATGTCATACTGTACTAAAATATTGAAAACATTATGATAATTAGACCTATAGAGCAGAAAGTATCCTGAATGCCTTATTAAGGCATATGCAGTAGGGAATGAGCTTCAAGAGGTTCAGAGGATGACATTTTACAAATTTGGGGGAACTTATTTGTTTGGAATATATCCTCACCAAACTCATCTACAAATTTATGCAAATTATGTCATATATTACAAGTCTTAGACCCAATATTTGAAGAGAACATACAGCATTGTTGACGTGTGGCTAAAAACCATTCACTGAATAATGTTTAAGGCTGTCAGGATGGAGTATCAAAGTTATATACCAATGTGTTCTGCCTGGGTTTTGTCAATGATATATGAAATTAAAACTTAATTCAATTTAATTTACTGTTTTATATTTAGTAATATTTCATTAGTAAATATGTATGTATGTATGTTTATATATACAAACATGCAACATATAAGTACATATACATATACATATAATGAATTATTTTGAAGTATCAGGTAATATGACAAAAAAAACCCTCTAATAATTTTCTTTAAAGTACCATCTGCAGCTTGATGCCACCAGTGATTATTGTATAATATTAAATCATTATTAATTCAGCTTGAATTATTTTGATAATAACAGAGATGCTATAAGTAATTCTGTTGCATTTCCTAAAGAAAATATGGTATAGTGCCAAGCATTTTGTCTTATTTCACATCATTGACTAATTTGTAACCAAGCAGCAATTTCTCAATTAAATCCTTTAACATCATCAGGATTTTGTAACTGCATTTTCCTCTTGCAAGATGCTTTTTATCAAGAGAATATACTTCTAGAATTACACAAAAATTCAATCATTTGCATTATCAGCAGTAAGAGTATGGACTGAACCAATTACTCAGATGAATTGCACAATGATTTCTTCTACATACATTTAATAGTATAAGCAATGATAAAACATGACATTCACAGAGTGTTTTCTGTGGTCTAGGCACTGTTCTCAGAGTTTTTTTCTTGTATGAACTAATATATATGTAAATAATCATTTTATGCTCAATATTATTAGTAAGTACTAGTATTTTCTGTTTTTCAAGAAGTTAATGAGTAAGCCAAGTCTCAAAACTAGAAAATGAGGGCAATTATCTGTTCAAATGGATAGATTAAACCCAAATTAATCTGTTGTTAACAGTTGGGAAAAATATTTTCATGATATTAATTCAGTTTCATTTATTTCATTCATCTATTTAATATATAATATATAAATAATATGTGCCAAACACTAAAATTCAAGATTCTAGGGGTATAACAATAAACCAATCAATTTTACAAATTCTCTTCTCTCATGAACTTAATATTCTGAGATTAAAAATAAACACCAAACAAATAAATATACAATATGTCTGGTAGTCATAAATGCTATGAAGAAACCAGTGTTAGGTTAAAATACAGAAAAATACATTTGGAGTTTGTCTTTTATATGAGTATGTCAGGAAAGGTAAGAGGTCCTCTGTAACTAGGTGACACTGGTGCAGAGAACTGAGGGAGGCAGGAGAGGTAGCCGAGAGTAAACAGAATGTAAATACTCCAAGCAGAGGAAAAACTCATCCAATCTTGACATGGGATCATGTTTGATATATTTGAAGAATAGCAAGGAGGCCTATAAGGAAGGAGGAGTTGGTAGAAGATGTCAGGATATAGCCACTGTTCAGATCATGTGGCTGTATAGTTCATCGAATCAGTAGGGCATTAAGTGACTTTGAATTTTACTCTGAGTGACATGTAAGGCACAAGAACATTTTCATCAGATCAATGTTTTTACTTGACTTTTATTTCAAATGGATTATGCTAGCTACTATGGGGAGAATGGAGTATATAGGAATAAGAGTGAAAACAGGGATACAAGTTAGACTACTATACTAGGCCGGGGGAACCATACAGTGGGACCGGACCAGGAAGGTATGATTGGAAGTATTTAAATGGTATAGGTTTGGCTACACTTTGATGATCAACACAGCATCATTTGGCAATAAAGGGGTGCAAGAAAGAGAGAATTAAAGATAATTCCACATCCATTCACTGAGATGGGGATAATTCTAGTAAAATAAGTTGTGAAAGACAAAATTAATTATTTAAGACATGCTACATTTAAGATACCTATTTAACATCCAAGTGCAGATGACACACAAGCAGTTAGACATATTAGTCAAAATTTGAGCTGTACAGAGAAATTTTTGAATTGACTGATTTCATTAGAACCTAAGATCACATAGTAACTGAGTGTAGATAGGAAAAAGAAGAGAACTTAATCTGGGTAGCCATCTCATCTTTAGAGACAAGTAGTATGAGAAGGGACCCAGAAAGACTGTGAAATCATTTCTATTATAGAAGAAAGAAAATGAAGGAGAGAATGGAAATTTTTTAATGAAATTTTAAAAAGTATTTTCAATAGAGGAAATGATTCATTGATATACTAAAAATTACTAAAAAAAATGGCCATTGGATTTATCTATATGTAGATCATGGTGGTGAAGTGAAAGCACGGACAGCAAGTTCAGATAACTGTTATTTATTTATTTATTTATTTAGCAACTTTATGAATATATTTTCTACATCATAAAATAGACAGTATTTTTGAATTTTACTATTAAAAGGGTGCAGAATTGGAGAAGCACCTGAAACAGAGTGTATGTTGGAGAGTGGTGGGTTTTCAAAAACCAATCAATTAATTAATTTGTTTTTAATGTAAGAGATTTTGCATTATGTGCATATGAAAGGAGTTGTGTAAGACACGTTTGCAAAAATGAAAACATTCAAGCCTTTAGAGGAGATAGCATACAGGGAAAAAGTTGAGAGGTTAGCTTTAGCCAAGAGGAAAGGTAATATTTGTCTTATATTAAGAGAGAAGTTAGCATGCATAGAGAAGCAAGTAGGTTGGTATATTGGCTGGTGAAGTTTTATAAAGTCTACTGTATGGCTTCAGTTTTCTCAGTAAAGTCTATAACATGGTCATGAACTAGCAATGTAAAGGTATCTTTGTGAAGACAGGGGAGGATCTCTAGAAGTTTCACTTGAGGGGAACAACATGAAATAGTCCCTGAGAGAATGAACAGATGAAAAAATATGGTTTGGCTGTACCAAGGACCCATATGAAGTTAGAAGTAACACATTCAGAATAAAACTAATCAGCACAGTTGGCAATTTTCTTTAATGACAAAAGGAGGTATTAAGATAAATTCAGAGTAAATACTGAGTTGGATGTAACCAGGTATTAATCCAGGGGAGACTTTGGCCAAGGTGTGTCACAGGACAGGGGACAGCAGAGAAATTGAGGGCATTTCATGAAGTGAAATAAGCCAAACATAGAATGACAAATAAGATTTCTCAGAGAGGAGATTAGAATGGTGGTGGCCATACGCTGTTGTGGGGTAGATGCTGGTGAGAAGTTAGTAAAAGGAGACAAAGTTACAGTTAGTTGGAGTTATAAATTCAAGAGGTCTATTTCACAGTATGGTGACTCTAGTTAATGATGATATATTGTGTGTGTGAAAAATGTTGAGAGAGGGAATGTTAAATTTTCTCACCACAAAAAGATACCTATGTGAAACCATGCCTATTTTAATTAGCTAGATTTAACCACTACACAGTGTATATACTCTAAATCATCAGGTTGTATACAATGAATATGTACAATTTTATCTGCCAATTAAAAATAAATACTTATTTTTTTTAAATAAAAGAAATAAACCTTGATGTCTACTAAGGAGTGAAAAAAGTGTTGATGTTTCATGGAATGTAAGCTGAGTAAGAATGGATGGAGATCCTGCAGCAGGGGAAGAACAATGAATGCCAGGGGTAGCCATGTATAACTTAGAGATCCTGATAGGGTCAAATTATTTCATATTGGCCTTGATAAGTAAATAAAATGTCACTTGTTGGCTTTCAGTTCAGAGTTAAATGTACCCTTCTATTTAGAAAATTTCTTTCTCCTAATATCTATGAGTTGATAAATTTCAGTTATTGGTATAAAATAGTGATTTTTGCCTTAGGTATAAATACTATTGCAGTGTTATTTTGGGGTAAATGAATCTGTTTAGGTTGTAGGCAAGCAATCAATTATGTGTGTGTGTGTGTATACATATATATGTGTGTATATGTGTGTGTGTGTGTATATATACATACAAACACACTTAAATATACATACATACATACATATATCATTAAAAAAATAAACAGACTTGGAAAAGCAGTAGGGTAACATGGAACCCACTGCAATTATTTTCACGAGTGTTGAGTCCCAAATTCAGAATTTATGCAGCGGAAACTTTTAGCTTGAATGAGTTAAAGCTTTTGGATTTGAAAACCTGTCCATTTCTTAATATAATCAGATATGTGAGTCTCTGTAAACTTTCTTTGCTTTCAAAGGCAAACATAACTAATAATTTCTGTAAAGGTCTTGAATCGTTCCAACATCTGTTCTTGGTTTACTATAAAAACCATGTCTCTGATCTCATGTGTTGAACTACTGTATGTTTGCCACTGTCTATTTCCTGTGAAAAAATACATCGAACAATAATAGCTTTTGTTCCTAATGTTCCAACCACTAAAACAGCTGAACAAATAACATCCATGCTTTCATTTAGAATAATTTATTCCATGTACATGTTTATGCAGAGTCATTTGGCTTATTGGATGTTTCATCATTTAAAAATCAAATCTCAGAATTTTAGACTACTGAAAACTCTGCTCTAATAGTTTCCTCATGCTTATAGTAATTCTCTTAACAGCATTTCCTTCCTAATTCATCATCTTATTTTGTGTATGTTTTGGTATATATGAGTAGAAGTGGTTAAAATATCCTTTATTAACAAAGTGGAAATTTCCATTGGAGGCCACACATTTTGCAAATAACATTTAAAGATTAAATAATTTGGCATTTGAACCATAAAAAGTAACTAAGTTTGCTCTTTTGTTGCCTAAAGAAATAATAACTATATATTAGTAATGATCTAAATTATAATACATTTGTCTTAGCTCAACACACTCCAGATGACTTAATGGTAGGCAGTGCAACACACAGCTAGCCTAACTTCCATTCTGCAAAATATCTTATTACATAAACTTTGCTAGCCAGACATGGAATAAGCCATGTGCTGATTTAATAAGACAAACACTCTTTAAAAGACAGGAAAACAAGTTACTTAAAAATCAGTTCTAAATCTTGTGCAGTGGCAACAGTTTGGAATATTTTTGAACATACAGAATGCTTCCATTTTTTAAAAAAAAATTAGGAATTATTATTTAAATCTTGGTCACCACAACATTCCATTGGAAACCAAACCCTGCAGTCAGTCATTCAGCTAACCAGTAGACACAGTGTCTAATAGACCATCTGGAAACTCAGGACACCTAACGTTTTCAATTTAATTCAGATATTCTAATCTATGAGTAAAGTGATATCAACTGTCAGCTTTAAGGTCTGAATTTAGAATGCCAGGGCTTACAAGGTCAATATTTCATCAGAATTCAGCAACTTTGAGGAGTAACTACTTTCTTGATTATAATATATTCTAATTTAGGATATAATGAGCTGTTAGTTTCTAGAGTTGCTATAATGAAATACCACAAACTGAGTATCTTAGAAGATTAGAAATGTATTATCTCACCATTCTGGAGGTCAGAAGTCTGAAATCAAGGTGTCAGCCAGGCCATGATTATCCAAGGAAAAATTTATTTGGGTTTTCCTAGCTTCGGCGAGTTCCTTGACTTCTGGCAGCAATGACTCCTATCTTCATGTGGCATTCTCCTGTGTGCATGTCTCACTGCACCCAAAATATTCCCTTCTCATAAGGACAGCACACATAAAGGATTAGGACTTCATTTTAACTGAATTGCCTCTGTATACCTAATCTCCAAATAAGATGAAATTTGACAATATTAATGGTTAGAACTCCAAAGTATCTTTTTTGGAATAGGGTTTTTTTTTTTTTTTTTTTTTTTTTTTTTTTTTTTTTTTGGCAGGGGAATTTAATTCATAACAAAGTCTTACCAGCCAGTTTTCTCATAGGTATGACATAGGTGTATATTGTGGCTCAATTTTTTTCAGCAATATTACACTTAAAATTTTATATGTTCTATGTCTGTAGCATTTAATCAGTTTTTTTATAACTTTATATAAAAATGTTATTCACAACTAGAGTATTTCTTAAGAAAAATTGTAGCTTAGTAACTATTTCACAAAACTAGGTTTGTTTATCTTGGAAGCTCTCCGGAGATACCACCTGTCTCACATCCAAGGGTGTGGATGGAATTCCTTCCACTCTCCTGACTCTCTGCTTGAGTCAAACCCTCAACCATAGTGGTGAGCACAGCTCTGGTTATTTATGGAATTATGACATCACAAACTCTGATAGCTGCAAAGAGCAATGTTTGATAGCTTCTCTGAAAGCGTGTGCTTAAATTCTTATTTTCTTTATAACTTGTTGGAAGACTAAGAAGGATGTCAAATATTCAACATGGTTTCATAATATCACATAGTCTTTTACCATTCTTTTCTCTACAATCAAAAGCTAATT
This sequence comes from Tamias sibiricus, assembly GCA_025594165.1. Lineage (NCBI taxonomy): Eukaryota > Metazoa > Chordata > Mammalia > Rodentia > Sciuridae > Tamias > Tamias sibiricus. The sequence continues at coordinate 140,357,344 of CM046658.1, read as the reverse complement.
TTACAAATGCATTACTAATTCATTTCAAGACTGTTCACCACAGAAAGTTTAACTAATTGATGGATTATATTCATTTAATTTGAAAATAATTGCTATGTTTACTTGCTACCAATTTCTCTAAAATTTTTCTAATTCTGAAGTTTGTTCAGACACAGCTTTCTTTAAAACAATGACTTTCTCTATCATATTCATTTTCAAGAACAAATCTTTTTTTAAAAGCTTTTTCACCTTCATAAAGGCATGTGACAAAAATGTATATATTTGCCTTATATAAAGATGTTTTGAGACAATTTACACATTATGAAAAGATTATGAAAACTGAGATAATTAACAGACCCACAATTCCACATGGTTTGTTTTTTATTTAGGTGAGAAAAGTTAATATCTGCTCAGTAAAATTCAAATATGTACTATTGTATTGTTAACTAGAGTCACCATAAAGTACATTAAAACTCCAGAAGGTACTGCACAATTGAAACTTTGTACTCTTTGTTGAACATTTCCCCATTTCGCCTTTGGCAACCCCTGTTTATTCACTACTTCTATGAGTTTAACTTTTTTGGATTCCACCTGTAAGAGAGATCATGCCATATTTGCCTTTCTGTACTTGGCTTATTTCACTTAGCTTAATATTTGCCAGGTTCATTCACATTACTGCATGTGACAGAATTAACAAAATTCTGTTAGAATTCAGAATTAACAAAATTAACAAAATTCTGCTTAAAAGGAACAACCTTTTAAGCCTGGCTAGTAGAACATTTTCTTTATCCATTTGTCTGTCAATGGACACTAAAGTTTATCCCATGTCTTGGCTATTGTGAATAACACAGCACTGAAGCTGCAAGTACAGATATCTTTTGGACAAATTCATTTCATTTTCTTTGAATATATGTACTTAGAAGCAGAATTGCAATTCAACATTTTTTATGATAATGTCTCTTAATAAATTAAGTGTAGAAGGAATATATTTTAACATAATGAAAGCCATATATGTGACACACACACACAACCTCATACTCAATGGTGAAAAGCTTAAAGCTTTTCTTCTAAGATCAGGAACAGGACAAGGGTGCCCAATCTCATCACTTTAATTCAATATAGTGCTGGAAGTCTTAGCTAGAGCAATTAGACAAGAATAAAAAAATAATCAAAATCATAAAAGAAGTAAAATAGCTTGTTTGTTAATGACATGCACTTATGTATAGAAAATCCTAAGCATGCTCTTAAAAAACATTAAAGATAATAAATATACTCAGTGAAATTATAGGATATGAAGTTAACATTAAAAATCTGCTGTGTTTTTATCCACTAATAACATACCATCTGAAAAATAAATTAATAAAAAATCCCAATTATGGTGCCATCAAAAAATAAAATATTTAGAGTTGGGTGCGGAGATGCACAGGCCTGTAATTCCGGAGGCTTGGGAGGCTGAAGCAGAAAGATTTCCAGTTCAAAGCCAGCTGCTGCAACTTAGGGAAACCTTGTTTGTTTCTTAAAAAAAAAAAAAAAAAAAAAAAGTCAGGGGCTGGGGATGTGGTGTAGTGGGTGTAGTGATTAAGCACCCCTAGGTTCAATCCCTAACACCAAAGTAAAATAAAATAAATAAAATATTTAGGAATAAATTTAACAAAGTGGTTGAAAGATCTATACAATAAGTACCATAAAATATTGATGAAAGAAATTAAAGCAGATACAAATTAATGGATAGGTCCTGTGTTTATGGATTGGAAGAATTAATATTGTTGAAATTTTTAAAAAAAATATTTATTTATATGCTTTAATTGTATAGAATGCCTTTATTTTTATGTGGTGCTGAGGATCGAACCCGGGCCGCGCACGTGCTAGGCGAGCGTTCTACCGCTGAGCCACAACCCCAGCCCCTGTTGAAATTTTTATACTATCCTAAGGGGACTTCAGATTCAATGCCATCCCTACCAAAATTCAAAATTTTTTATGTTAAATAAGAAAAACAATAGTAAAATTTCATGAGCCACAAAAGACATTGAATAGACAAAGCAATATTGAACAGAAAGAACAAAGCTAGATAGATAAAATTAAATGTAATAAAATGCAATAAGACACTGTGCTCATCTGCAAGGGATGTCAGCATTCCATATGTAAAACAATCAGTCTTTAGAGTGTTTGTCAGTGCATTCTGATATATATATATATTTTTTTTTTCACTTTTTCCAGCCTATGCATTTCTATTTTCTTTTAGATTACAGTAGTCCCCCCTAACCCATGGACCATATGTTCCAATGACAGAAACTGTGGATAGTACTGAACCCTCTGCATTCTATGTTTTTCCCTGTATGTACACACTCATAGCTCAGACACCATAAGAGATTAATAGCAATAATAAAATAAAGCAATTAATTTAACAATATAATCTAAGTTATTTGAATGTGGTCTCTCTCTCTCTCTCTCTCTCTCAAATTATCTTACAGTTCTTTCAGCTTTTCACTTACAAGAAATACTTTATGGATTCTCTTTGCCATATCTGAACAGCCAGCATCACTATTCTTATTCTTTAGGACTCTTCTTTCTTATATGTTTATGTATGTATGTATGTATGTATGCATGTATGTCAGGAATTGAACCTATGGTTATGTAACCACTGAGCTGCACCCCCAGACATTTTTATCTTTTATTTTGAGACAGGGTCTCACTAAATTGCATAGGGCCTTGCTAAGTTTCTGAGGCTGGCTTTGAACTTGTGATCCTTCTACCTGAGCTTCTGGACGGACCTGCTGGGATTACAGTTGTGCACCACTACACCTGGTGGGGCTATTCTTAAGTACAATTAATGTTACTTGAACCCATGTACTGTGAACTGCTACCTTTAATCTGATGGCAAAGACAGCTATGAAGTGACTAACTGGATACACTATAAGTAATGGATACACTGAAGGGATGATTCATATCCTGGGTGGGTTGGTGTGTGACAGAGATTTCATTGGGATGCTCAGAACGGTCTGCATTTTAAAACATATGAATTGTTTCTTGAATTTTCCATTTCATATTTGACCACTGGTAACTGAAATTTGAAAAGCAAAATCGCAGTTAATGGGGGACTACTGTATTTTGATTTCTTAAAAATTCTAGCCATAATTTATTAATGATATTTTATAAATCACCACTGAGTAACTTATTCATGGATTGAAAAACCACAGGGTTACATTTTATGCTCTGAGAATGTTGGATTTGGTAGCATGAGTCTGCGTGCATGCATATGCGTGCGCGTGCACACACACACACACACACACACACACTCTGTGTTAGAGATACTGCTGCCCACCTCGTACTCTACTGGCCAGGGATGCACATTTGCTGTTGTGCCTCATTACTTCTGCAACCTAGTTCAACATGGTTCTAGATTAAGATTAATATTGCTCTCCTACTGAGAAATGTCCCTTTTGTGAAATAATACAATAGCTATGTTCCTCAAAAGGATTTTGGAATAGGGCCGAAATTCAGTTTCTCCATTTTTTACTCTTGTCCATATTTCATTTCATTCACTCAAGAAATATTCGTGAAACATTTAGTATATGTAGGATGCTGTACTAAGCACTGGCATTTCATCAGCAAGTCAATGCAGTCTTGAGCTGTGCCCTCACTGAGATTATAATTTGGTGAGGGAAATTAAAATATATATTTACATTAAATAATGAAAATTGTAGCATTTGATGACATTGATAACAGAGATAACTCTGGTTTCTAAAATTCCTCTCCCTGCTGTATTCCCCTCCTCCTCCCTTCCTTTTCCCACTAAATGTTCTCTGTGTTAAAGCAATCTTCAGGTTGATCTAGGAAAGCACCACAAGTGTACTGCCCACCACAGCCCCACCACAAAAAAAAAAAAAAAAAAAAAAAAAAAAAAAAATCATTGTTGATCCCACAACATACACAGGCATACAGATAGCACATTACATTGTCTTTTGGAAGGGGTTAAGGTAGGAAGGTAGGTATATATGAAGGAAGGGAGGAAGGAAGGAAGGAAGGAAAAAATCTGACTTATTCCCTGAAAACTCATTTCCAAATACACATTTACAATATAATTCATTTGAATTTGAAGATTTCCTGCAATGCCATTTTACAAAGCAAAAGAACAGTCCTACAATTTTCATGAAATCAATTTCTTTGATACATGAATTTTGTCATGGAGGGCAGAGATCTGCACCTTTAGTTTTCCTGAGGCAGGTAGAGCCATGCAGATTCATAAGACAAAACAAATTTGCTACCCTTGTTCTTTCATTTGAACTGATTATTCCTTATCAAAATAGATTCTCTTTAAGTTTCACTCAGGCTTCCAGTCAGGGATGGTTTTCTTGAACAGTATTGGCAGGAGGCTCTGACTTTCATTTGGATTTTCAGCTTTAGTGTCAAGTTGAGTACAGAGTTGATTAAATTATTCTATTTCATTTCTAAGATACCATTTTTAAATGTCAAATCATTGCTAGATGCTAGACCTTTCATTGTGTTTTAAAAGTGTATTTCAGTGTGCTTTTAAAGAAAAAAAATACTCCCTAAAATATTGAATCAATAGGGTCTAAATGATGGACGTTTATGCAGTTGCATCAGTTGTCTGAAAATAAAACCTATGATACAAATGTTTCTTGCAAGCTACAGACCAGTGGGAAAAGGAAGGGCGGAGGAGGAGGAAACACTGGTTACACTTTATTTTTTTTAGCAGGTGCCATGTGAACATCACCAGTAATTCTGATTTGCAGTGGTAATATCCTCAGAATGAGTTCTTATGAGGAAAAGTGCATTTAGTGCTAGAGACATAGATATTTTGAAAAACTAAAAGTTAGCCTAGTATCACATTTAATATATTGCTCTGAAGAGAGCACCCTGCCTAAATGGAAATAAAATCCAATGTATATTTTATTTCATATATATGTGTTTCAAGTCAGTCAACAGTTTGATTACAGGGTTTCTTCTCTCCTTTAATTCATAAAATGCCTTTCAAACAATAGAACATGTAAGATTAGGTGTTAAAACAATATGTTTGGTTAAACATTTATCTATGAATCACGTATCACCTAATGAAAGTAAATGAAACATTGTATTGGTTTGTGTAAAACATATATGTATAAAAGCATATGATGTTAAGCCACTTAGCAGTATGCTTAAGTTTTACTTGTAAGAACACAGGATAGAATAAGGTTTTAGGGCTGTAAGTTAAGGATTTTGGACTAATATAACTGCTATCTGAGAATAGTTACATCCCCTTTGGTAAATCATTTAGCTTTTCCAGGCCTAAGTGTCTTCAATTTTAAAGTGTACATCAAATTGGAAGAATTCATTGCAAGAATAAAAAAGCACTTAATTAAATAACTTAGAGTACCTTCCCTAGCACCTGGTTATCAAAAAATAAGAGTTCTTTTCCTCATTTTCTTGAGATTGTTCAGAATTCACTTCTCAATTGAACCCAACTGTGGAAAGCCAGAAGAACTATAAACTGTACTAATTATCACTGTCCATTCTCAAAGTTCCGTTGTTTGTGAAAATAGAATTTTTACCCTTGTGCTTTTACCCAAGGGCTCTAAAAATCTAATATGTCTCTTATTCCTGTAGCCACTTCCATCTCCCCAGGGCCAGTGCTACCCGGTGCCCTCCAGGAATGATGTATTGCTCGAAGTTATATTTCAGCAAGTTCTTATAACATTTCTTCTGACTGCCTTGCTTCCTGTGACTTCAGCTTGCTACCCAGAATCTTATTAGATATTCTTCTACCATCAATTTTCTTCATGAATCCAGCTCAGTGGATCTACTTTATATCAAGTAGTGTTTAAATACTACTGGACTGATTGTGTTACAAGATTCATTAATCTTGCCATTTGATATGAATAAATGGCTCTAAGGTATTATTTTTTGTTTGGTAGGGTTTTTTTTTTTTTTTTTCTTTAAAAATCTCAGCATCATTCTGGATTTGGAGATCTCCAGAGTTTAGCCTGAATATCTAGTAGTAGTGAAATAAATCTTTAAAACCTAATGATACTGATTCACTGGAGTCAATGTTAAAAGTCATTTAAATATCTGAGTAATGTTTCTGGTAAGTCCAACTCTTGATTAAAATTGAGAATTGTTTAGTGTTATATTTAAAACTAACTTGTTGGGGCTGGAGTTTTGGCTCAGCGGTAGAGCACTCGCCTAGCACATGCTCTGCCCGGTTTGATACTCAGCACCAAGTAAAAATAAAGGCATTGTGTACAACTAAAATAAATAAATAAATATTAAAAAAATAAAGCTAACTTGTTACAAGGAATCATTGACCACTTGCTATGGACTGAATTATGTCCCACTCTTCGATTAAACTTACATTATAGCCCTAACCCTTAATGGGACTTCATGTGGAGATAGGTCTTTTAGAAGGTAGTTAAGATGAAATGAGGTCATTCCAGTGAGGGTGTAATATGATAGGGTTAATGGGATTATTCAAGAAGAAAAGCTCAATATCTCTTTATCATTCCTTTCCATGTGGACGAAGAGAAGGTAGCCACCTGCAAATCAAGAACAGAGACCTCACTAAAGGTCTAACCCTGATGGAAACTTGAGTTGGGGGAAGACCCAGCCTTGACAACTGGGAGAAAATGCATTTCCCTTTTCTAAACCATTCAATCTTTGGTATTGTGATAGGGTTTGCCAATCTGACTGGTATACCCCTTTTCCTGTTTTCTGAGTTCTAAGGAACTTGCTTGTCTTCTTGATTTTCTTTATCTAGCAGCATATTATTCAAGGATTTACTGCTTAAATTGTGGAATTTGTTTATAATATATACTTCTACTTTAGAAAAATCTAAGTCATAGAGTTTCTTATTCTGTTCTTTATGACCCATTACACTTGGGAATTATAATAGCCTCACATATACCGTTATATATCATCTATGCCAAGATAAACTGGCTTAAAGGTACAGACAAAGAGACATAAATGTTTCCAAATTGTAGAAGTGAATGATGTAGTAAAATTTTAAACTGTAGAAATAATAATAATTTGTAATTTGGTAATCTCATTTTAGGATCTTTATTGCAAAAACACCCAGCAAAACATAATAAATATCCCACTCAAAAAGTTTATTCCAGCATTACTTGTACTAGTGAAGAAGTGAAATCAAAGTATTGCATAATTAGAGAAAACTGTACAAAATCATAAGAAAAAGAAAAAAAAATAAACTAAAGGATTGATTTTCCTGTGATTAGATTAGAGGTAATTTTGTCATGTTCTCTGTTTTACCTGATATCATTCAAATGTTTTCTCAATAAAGTTTATATGTGTACAATATGTGTATATATTTCTTGCATCATTTTTTAGGAAACTAAATAATCATTGCCTAAATAAATTCAATGGTGTCATCATTTATACATATGGTAAGTACAATTTAGTTCTAAAAATAAGTCCTGATATATAAATGTTTATCTTGGCAAAGTTTTAGTTTAAAATACCTGGCATCTCTAAAAATAGTGAGAGTTAGAAATGACCAAAATGATTAAGGATCTTTAAATTTATTCCCATGCTAGAATTGAGCAAACATATCCTCAAAGTAATAGAATACAGTTGACTTTCTATATGACTGATTGCATCTTCATCCTGTAGGTATAAGATGTAAACACCATGAAGACTGTAATGATATAAAATGTCCAAGAAATCCACAGCAACAACAAAACCACTGTTATGTTACACTTTTATAAAATCTTAAATTATCATATCAACATAAATACTAATGAAATTTGAATTCAAAGTTAAAATTAACTAATGAAATACAGTTGTGCCTTTTTACCCACAGACCACCAGCAATAATGACAAATGAATATTAGTAATTTTCATAAAATAATAAAAAGATTTGTTTTCATGGACTGCTGTATTAAAATAAGCCAATCTGAGATTTGCTCAAAACTAGTCATGTTGGACTTACGTATAAACTGAGCACAAGTTTTGTATTCTCACTACTTAGTAAAAGAACATTTCCATGCTTTTATTTAGTTGAATGTAGACAAGATCAACATCAGAGCTGTTCTACTGAAACATATTAAATTAATGCCACTGCAATAAAAGAAAAATAAATATTTTTTGTCCATTGCATATTTAGTATTACTGAAACTCAAATTGATTACTCATTTGCTGGGACTAGTTATTTGGTACTGAGATTTTCTTCATACATACATATTTAAGATGATATTCTCTACAGAAAATCAACATGCATATTTTTTACTTTGTATAATTGAAAATAATTTGCTCAAAGAACAGGTATTTAAGTACAAATCTCACTTTATATTCAGAACATGTAAATTGAGGTGAAATGATATTTGGAATAGTGTTGAGGATAAAAAAAGTTTGTAAATTAGTAATAATCATGTTTCCATTATATGACTTTAAGGCATGGTTTGAGAACTGGAGCAAAGTTAAAAAGGCAAGCCTTACTCAACCAAACCCACCTTAAATTCCCATACACTCAAAGGACCAGAAATTTAAACTCTTCTATAATTTCTTAATTTTTACTATCAAGTTTTAGATAAATCAGTATAAAATCTCAGTTGTTTTAAAGATTTTTTTAAGATGGACAAAATATCTTTGCTTTATTTTATTTATTTGTATGTGGAGCTGAGGATTGAACCCAGTGCCTCATATGTGCAAGGCAAACACTCTACTACTGAGCTATAACCCCAGCCCCTATAATCTCAGTTTTTGAGAAAGTTGTGTTTGCTGATTGCCTTCTATACAGCATCTCACCTAACCTTCCCCAAAATCATAAAAGGAGATTATAGTCTCAATTGATATGCAAGGAAAATGAAGCTTTGAGGAAATAAACAACATACTCAAGATTATTCTCTTAATAAATTATAGTGCCAGCATTGGCTTCCCATTGTGATAGACTCTAGAATACGTTCTTTGTGGGACTCTTTTTCTATATTGCAGAATATGTGTCTAGGAGTCTAGACGTGCAAAACATTCAAAGTATAGAAAAACATATGCATGCATGCATGCACGTGCGTGTTTGTTGTTCTTTTTTTTTCTTTTTTTAAATTTTTATTTATAGTAGTATGTATTACAGTTCATTCTATACATATATAGCATCTTTTTACACAAAACAGTTTCTATACAAAGTATATTCCCAGCATTCAAGTCTTCAATCATGCATTTAGAATAATGATATCCGTCTTATTCAACCACTTTTTTCCCCCTTCCCCCCTTGCTCCTTCCCTCCCCCTCCCTTCCCTTTGACCATTATAGTGTTCCTCTAATCCTCCTATGTGCCCCGACCCAACAATACTGAGAACCGGCTTCCTTATATCAGAGGAAACATTCGGTATTTGGATTTTTGAGATTGACTGATTTCACTTAGCATTATATTCTCCAACTTCATCCATTTACCTGCAAATGCCATTATTTTATTCTCTTTTATTGCTGAGTAAAATTCCATTGTGTATATATACCACATTTTCTTTATCCATTCATCTACTGAGGGACATCTAGGTTGGTTCCACACCCAGCTATTGTGAATTGTGCTGCTATAAACATTGAGGTAGCTGTGTCACTGTAATATGCTGTTTTTAAGTCCTTTGGGAATAGACCCAGGAGTGGGATGGCTGGGTCATAGGGTGGTTCCATTCCCATTTTCCCAAGAAATCTCCATACTGCTTTCCATAACTCAATTCAAAGTGGATCAAGGACCTAGGAATTAGACCAGAGACAATACGCCTAATAGAAGAAAAAGTAAGCTCCAATTTCCAACATGTCGGATTAGGCCCCAAGTTCCTTAATAAGAATCCTGTAGCACAAGAACTATTACCAAGAATTAATGAATGGGATAGATTTAAACTAAAAAGCTTCTTCTCAGCAAAAGAAACAGTCAGTGAGTTGAAAAGAGAGCCAACTATTTAGGAACAAATATTTAATACATGCACATCAAATAGAGCACTAATTTCTAGAATATATAAAGAACTCAAAAACTCAAAAGACTTGACACCAAAAAAAAAAAAAAAAAAAAAAAAAAAAAACAAATAATCCAATCGATAAATGGGCTAAGGAATTGAAAGACACTTCTCAGAACAAGATACATGATTAATCAACAAATACATGAAAAAATGCTCAACATCGCTGGCAATTAGAGAAATGCAAATCAAAACTACTCTAAAATTTCATTTCACTCCAGTCAGAATGGCAGCTATCAAGAACACAAACAACAATAAATGTTGGAGAGGATGTGGGGAAAAAGGCACACTCATACATTGCTGGCGGGACTGCAAAATGGTACAACCATTATGGAAAGCAGTATGGAGATTTCTTGTTGTTCTTTTTTTAATGAATAATATATAAAGGTTTTTATATCAACAAAAAATGAAACTATCCAAAGGATTTTATTATTCATATGAAAAATACACTAATAGATCTAAACTATTGCAGTCCCATGACTTAATTGGGTATTTTATGCTTCTATTGCAAAGTTGAGATAATTAATTTTTTAATTACACCCTTTACATGTTCCACTTCTCACATCCATGCATTGCTTATGACACTTAAAATCTAAGGAGAATGAAGAGAATACAGCATTGGAGGAAACACAGGTGCTCTGCTATACTCCATTAGTTATGTGTTCTATCTTTACATTTTCCTTTGTCTTATCATATCCAAATAGGCTTGTGGGGACCAATACCAACATATATTTTCCCTCGATCTTTTGTTTTTATTTCATCATGCTCCTTTTTTCAAAAATTTTGGATCAGTCTAAAATATTACTTTCCACTTAGCTTTCCAGAAATTTATAAGTCCGAAGGCCCACAATGTGGCACCAAAATGTGAGGTCATTGAAAAAATGTTTGCATTTAGCAATGCATGTGGTTTACAAATCATTAAATAGACATGAGTTCAGTAGTAAGAATTCTTACTAGTACAGATATCTGTGAAACATGTGACCTGTAGTTACTACCTACTTATTTCCCAATGGATTTTATATAGCATAGTATAGCATAGGAATTCTTCCCTGCACAAGTTTCCTGGCAGTGAATGGTTATGTAAGCCTCAGTATTAATACATTGGAAAAAGTTACTGGTTCTCACTTGATATTTTAGAGGTATGCCATTAAAAATATCTTTTTTTTTTCATAATCTCGATCACACCAAAAAGCACAGTAGAGTCACATTTTAAGAAAATAATTAGAACATTCTAAGAATTCAACCACATGACATTTAAGACTGAATGGTTATTCAAAATAACAAAATCTTCAGTATTTAAACATCTTTATAAACAAGAATATTTTCTGATTTAATCATGGACAAATTTCTCTTACTTCTCTAAAGAGGTAAATACATTTCTTTAAGAAGCATGGGATTGTTAATGTTTTTGATAATACTGACCTAAAGTAAATGAACACAGATTAATCAGTTGCTTGAAATGTGGTATTTTTAATTCTTAAGCAATTAACAATAATAAATCATTTAAAGAGCTGTGCCTTTAAGAACAACATTTTTTAAACATCTCCATATTTTCTTTCTTTTGAAAAAGAAGTGTTCTCTGATGAAATTTATAAATATATTATGCATTATCAAACCTTAAAACCAAATGCTTTACCAATACCAAGCAGTTCTTTCTGGGGTTAATTGCAGTCCATGGAACTTATTACTTGTGATTTCATCGCCAATGGCAAAATATAGAATGTTCTATAAATTAAGATCTTTGGCTATGTCTATGGGAAATTTCTCCATGATGAACAGGATTTGGGGATGGCAGTCAAATATAAACCTGTTTTCTTCTAAAAATGAAAAAAAAAAAAATCAGTATGTGCTGAATTTGTCCTTCAGGTTTGTTTATCTCAGAGACTGCACATTCTAAACAATATGGGAATTGTAGTAATTTTAGAACCAGTGTAGATAAATTTACAAGTTAAACACAATGTTTACAAAAGGATATATAGAGCAGTGTACCTTACTTATACCAGATGCTGAGAATCTTGACAGTGGGCTATTAATTGAAGTGGACAATCCCTTGGCCTTTTTCATGTTGATTCAATTTTGCTAAATTCTTTTTCTAAGTTTCTTTCTTTTTTTTTTTTTTTTTCTTTCTTTCTTTTTTTTCTTTTCTTTTTTTTTTTTTCTTTTTTTTTTTTTTTTTTTGATAGCATTGGCCTTTTTCTGGTCAGTATAAAACATTTAGTAACTCTTCATTTTCCTTTTCATAGCCAAGTAGATTCCTAATTGAAAACATCAAATATATATTCCACCATTGCCTCATGTACAGCAAGCCAACATAGTCTTCTGAGATAAATGTATTCTTGCCCCATAATGGAATAGTCAATTTTATATTCATTTTTATTATATTAATATAGAAGCTTTACTTAGGTACAAGTTTATATGACATTAAACATGTATACAAACTGTTACTGTTACTTACACTTTTATACAGAATAGAAAAGATCAGGATTAGGTAATTGCAAATAAATTATTATCGGCACATAAATAACAAGGGGAACAACTGATAACTCATTAGTTAAACTTGTCAAATAATTACAGAATAATTGCAGCTCTCATCAGCAACTGTTATAAGCTGATGAAATTTGTTTCAATAGAACATGTATAAATTTGCACTTCCTTGAAACATCTGCAAACTGTGGTAAACACTTTTAGTGCACAGGGCTAGAGGCATTTTTGAAGTGACTTTGAAAATGTTCAAGCCAGTATTCTTTTCCTTCACCTTTTGTTTCCTGCAAACTTTTTGATACTTCTCTCCATTTCGTCTTTCTGTTCTCCTTATTTTTCCTCTTACTCTTCCAATCTATTTTTATAAGAATTTTGAATATAGCACATGTGGTTCACCTCACTCTGTCTTTAAACTCTAAACTTAAAGCTCTTATATCTTTGAATGTAGTTTTTATAAATGCAATAGACTTTATACTTATATAGTATAAAAAAATGAATTCCCAAACAAAATCCAAATATGTAATGATTGTTTTCTATTTGGACATTTCTCTTATGTAAGATACAGACATTCATTGACAAACATTTGTTGAATACAAGCTATATACCAAATACAAGAGCTGCAGAATTGAAAAGAGATCACTCTGTGTTCAGAATTATTAAACTCGTTAGATAATCCCTGGCCAAATTTTCCTGGCTATAAACAAACTATTCTTCCTTCCATCTCAACTTCTACCATGTAAGTTAAGGTGCTACCATCTTTTATCCAGATGCTTCCTTACAGCCTCCTTAACACAGTAGACTCTGCCTCAGCCTCTGCCCATTACACTCGATTAAGCACAAAGTCCAAGTAATCTTTCAAACAAACACACAAGCCAGATTATACTGCAGACTTAAAATTCTCCAGTGGTTACCAGTGCACTGACATTGAATGCTGAGCTCTCTGCCTGTGAGGCTGCTATCTAATCTTCCAAATTCACATTATTGAACTCAAATTTTAGCTTCACTAGCCCTTCCTTTTGCTTGTGCAGATCCAATTATTTTGCAATTTAACCACTATAAATTTTCATTTTTATCTGTGTAAATGATATTTCACTACTCTCTGTGCATGATTTCATAACTGGGGTCAACTTCTCAGCTCTAGGCTTAAGTTCTTTTTTAAAATAATTTACTTATTTTTCAGTCTGTCTTATCAGAGAACTCTCTCTTTACCACACAGTCTAAGATTGTTCTTCATCAACTTAACAGATATTTATTGAGTACCTGTGAATTGAGTCCTGGCCAGTTACTCTATATCATATCACTAAGCTATTAATTCCTTCACACTTAAGATAATTGTTATTTATTTCATTTATATATTCATTTACTTATTTATTCTGTCATTTCACAAGTTTTAACACCCAAAAGGCAAGATTTTTGTTGGTCTTATCTATAGACATGTCCACAGGGCTAAACACAGGGTCTGGCATATTATAAGCACTTAACAAATATTTTAAGTAAATGAATGATTTCACAATGGTTTTTGAGAGGCATTATGTGTCAATCATTCAGAGTTCCTTAGTACACACTTCTTGCCATCAAGATTGAAGGGAAGCAAATAAAAAAGAATTTATTCATTCAACAAATATTTTTTAAACATCAAATAAGCATCATCTATTGTTCTATGTTAGACACTAGCTGAGAAGTTATAAATAAAACATAACTTCAGTCACAAGGAATTGACATCAAGGAGAAAAAATTTAACTTTTACTGGTATGCACTTAAACTGGGTAAAATGGTAAATTTTGTCTTATGTGTTTTTTAACAAATTTAAAATATTAAAAGATTTGTTACATTTAATTATATTTGAGACACATTCTTTGAAGGAGAAGTACAAGTGTCTGAGAAATTGTATAATAGAAGGAGTTGAGAGAAAAGAGAATAGAAACAGTGGAAATTTATTGTTTCACTGTTTTGGAAAACAGTTCAAAGGAGAGATTTCCTGTAGAACTGACTTTTATTCTGAGAAACAAAAGACAGGAATTGCCTAATTTAAGAGAAGCATGAAAGTTCTAGGCATAGTTTAAACTTTTTAAAATGGAGTTGGAGCGAAGGCCACATTAGAAGACTTAAGATGAGTTTGAAGGAGCCACTAGTGATGGGATTGCATGATGCTGCATTGGGTGGGGGGTGGGGGTCAAAACTAAGTCTTTCTGTGATTCTGAAGACACCGTGAATTCAATTTGGGGTTTGGAAGGATTTTCTGAAGGAAAAGTTACCAAATCTGAGTTGAGCACTGAGTGTGTGACTAGGGAAGGTGAACAGAATTTACTTCATACTATTCCTGCCAATCCTCTGTTCTTACTTATTTTGCCTAGAAAAAAATGGAAGGAAAGCATGCTTTAAAAAGTGCTTCAAAGATGGAATTTAATTGGAAGGAAAACAAGGATGAGAATTACTGTCAGAGGGAATCAAACAATAAATACAGTCTTTTAAAAAATCTAATAGTACATATTTTCTTTTTTCACTTGGATGAAAATAGCAATGAAAGACATGATGGACATATAATCATCAAATAAGATGGTGTGTGTATCAACTGACAATGTCTACCATAATCACAAACTGGATGGCTCAAACAGTGGGAATTTATTATTTTACTCTTCTGGAAAACAGAAGTCTAAACTTCCAGGGTTGTTTCCTTCTGAGGATTGTAGATGGACATTGTCTTCTTGTGTCATCTCTCAATGTCATACTTGGTGTGTATAAATTTCCCCTTCTTATAAGGACCCAAGACGTATTGAATAAGGTCCTACCTTAATGATCTTACTTTAAATTTATTATCTCATTAAATATCCTGTCATTTTCAAATAAGATTGCATTCTAAGTTACTGGGAATTGGGACTTCAATATATGAATTTCAAGGGAACACAGTAAGCTCATAACAGTTTGTCAAAGTGCTTTTGTGAACAGTAAAGTATCAAAAACAAATTAGGATCCATAGTACTACATATTCCACTGGGTGACTACAGGAATCCAAAGTATTGCAAATGAATACACGATTTCAAGGAAAAAGTGTATTCTTGAGACACTCATGTGAAAATACATTCATAGGCATGGATTATGACTGTTCAGTACTTTCAAAAGCCATTGATCAGGTAGTAAGAAACATTTAGGGCTCTTGCCTAAATTTTAAGAAAAATAAATTGTATAATTAAAAGAAATAGCAAAAAGAAGCCTCATATGTGAGTAGAGGCTGAGTATGTTTTATTGGAAATGTTTGAGAACATAAATTTGTCAGATGGTTTTGGATTTAGGAATATTCACACAAACATTATGAGGTAACATGGGGATGAGAGCCAAGTTAAAATTTGAAATTCATTTGTGTTTCATGTATGTCTAAAACACATGACCTGAAGATACTGTATACAACCTTTTTTAATGCCCCGCATTTTGACTACAACCCATTACATGATGTCAAGTTTGGCATTTTCTACTTATGACATCCTATTGGCAATCAAAAAGTTTCATATATTGGAAAGTGTCAAATTTCAGGTTTGGGGTTTTTTTTTTTTAATTTTATTTATTTATTTATTTTTAAATTAGGCATGTGCAACCTGAAGTATGTGGGAGGACAGCTGGAGTGAAAGATATAGCAGACTAGAATTAGAAAACAGAATCTTAAACATTATTTAAGATAATGTCTAATGTGGAGAATACTATATTGTATTTTAGTACATATTAAAGTAATTTATCTTGTGGTATGTTGCCCCACATTGTACCTGAACAAAATTAATGCTTAAAATCTTAATTTTGTTTTCAGTATGGTCAAGTTTTGGAAAATTAGACTTATTAATCAGGATTTTCCAGAGATATAGGTCAGTGGATCAGAAGATACAGAGAGATACAGAGAATGAAACTTCCATGAGGCATTGACACACATGATTATGAAAGCTGAGAGGTTTTGTGATCTGCTATCCACTACCTGGAGACCCAGGAAAACTTTTTTGTAGTTCTAAGGCTTTAAGGCTTGAGAGCCAGAAAACTGATGGTGTAGTCTCCAGTTTGAACCTAAAACCTGAGAAACAGGAGCATAGAGGGCAGGAGAAGACTGACATCCTAGCTGGAGAGCAGTTAAGAAAAGAGTGAATTTAATTTTCCTTTGCCTATTTATTCAATTTGGGCCCTCAAGGGATCAGATGGGGAGGGCCATTTGTTTTCCTCAGTTCAATTCCTGTGATGAGTTCTGTCAGAAATACTATCACAGACCCATCTCCAAATAATACTCAACCACTTTTCTGGTCATTCCATGGCCTATTTAAGTTGAGGCAGAAAATTAATCATCATAGTTGGTGAAGATGCTAAATAGTTCAACATTATTTTAAGGTTGTTCATTGTTATAAGATAAAAAGTGAAGGTCCTAGCCATGAACCATGGAAGATAGGTTAAAAACAAAATATCTGCTCATCTCTATTAAAATTGAACTATCAGAGTTGTACACCTTCTAAGAATTATACACTGCAACTTTTGTGCTACCCCCCTCCCCCGCCACATAGTTATCAGTGTCTAAAACAATTATAGTCAATTTTCTAAAGACTCTAAAAATTAGGTTTGGGTCTTAAAATCAAGTTTTATTGCCTCTTCATTTCACCAAGTATAGTTTTGCCTAATATTTCTTTCAGCTCAAATTCCTTCCTTTCTATTTTCTTAACCCTCTAAAATAGACCATTGTCCACTTAAACTATTTTTCTATTTCTTAGCTTTTCACTATGCCTGTATTCTGTTTTAAAATAATTCATCTCTTTTATTGTGAGAAGTTGAATTCATTTTTAAATGTTTTTCAAGGAATTCATAGTACAGCAGGGCTCACAATTAAAACAAAAACACTGATATTTCTTTGCATACGGGAAAAAAACAGGTAACCACCATTAGTTCACTCAACAAATATTTGCCATTTTGTAAAGGCAGTTACTTGTTAATGATTAATATTTTAATTCTCCTACATTAAGCTTCATAATGCTATTTTTAAATTTAATAACTATATGTTTTAATTGAAACCTTGAAAAATTAAATACTTAGCTTATTTTTACCAACTTACTTCTCTTCCTTCTCTCATTTCTTTCTAGTAGAGTTGGCAGTATTTTCATGTCTTAATTAGAAAACATTGTATTTAAATAATATACATAGTACAGTCATTCTTTATTTCTTCAACAATTTACATTACCATTTGATTCTCAACTTTGAAGTATAAAATAGTAATATCTACTTTTCTCTCCCTCATTGCCTAAAGCAACTAAATTCAATCTTATTTGCACATACCTTTACATCTTCAATATTTATTTTGTTACTAAAATTACCCTCATGTTTATCCTATGCATTCATTTAAAAAGCTGAAGATCAATAAATGTGTTTGTTTTATTATTACTATTCAGTATTTCAAAATACTGCAATTCATTTACTTTAATGTAATTTTTTTAAAAAAAATTTCCTGTGGTTCCAGTTGCCTTATTTCTGTATTCTCTAATCTTCTCTGGAACTTTTAAGGACGTTTCTTTTATTATTCTCTTTATTATATGAGAAATAAAGATTACAAATTTGAATTGGCTAACACTGGAAACCATGAGAGTAGTTAAGTGGCTGCTGCCCTGTACAAGCTGAAATATAAAGGGAGCTTAAATGACAATAGAAGCAGTAGGATCAGCTCAAATCCATCATTATTATGAGTAAAACAGCTAGAAGCATATGCCCTCCTTGGAGTGTGTCAGTAGCATTATTTTGCATAGAAAGTATTGCATAATAACATATTTTATAGCATGCAAGTTCAAAGATTAGAGATCATAAACCACTCTAAGTCATAGATATTTCACAATTGACAAATGTGGTAAGCACACACAAATAAACACACATATATACACATTAATTCAATAGCTATTAGTTTTGTGTCTCATTTCTATTGTATTTTTCATAGTTACACTAAGATTTCTTACTAGCTTTTTTAAAAAGTTATAGGGATATAAACTCCCTGAATTATAGGAAAGTGAGTGCTTTTTATAGTATGTATCCTTAATAGACAATAACTAATTGAGGCATGTATGTGTTGAGGATGTAGTGGTTAGTATTTGTAAAGGATGACCTTGACATGGTTTGTGAGGCTTCCAAAGCAATTACTGGAGAAACTGAGATGGAAAACAATGGAAAAAGCAGAGAGAACTGCTTGAATTAGTCCAAATCACATTGCTCAGCAGCATTAGATGACAGTTAACTTTTAATGAGGGAAGACACAAGGTAATTAAATCTTGACATACAATTATGAAATAAAATATCAGGTAACAATCTTGCTATACAATATAAAAGAAGAAAAGACATTTTTTTCCTGAAAACTTGCCTGATGCTCTGTCATCTGAAACTATTCTTTATGAGTGCAGGGTGAAGGTCAAGGAGGTATCTCAACTCCATCAATCCTTTGGACAGTTACAAATGACCTTTTGCTTTCCATAAGACATTCAATATTCTGAATTGGAGGGATACATTTTTCTGTGTTTAGAAAATCGCAAAATTGAAACCTTTCCTATCGCAGGAAGCTCACTTTTGTTGACTCGTGGACCTCCTGTTCATTCCCAAAGCTTGTTGAGGTTATGATCTCATTTGCATTAACTACCTAAATTAGAGAAAAATGCCAACTTTATATTGTGTCAGAAATAACTTGTATGATAACTGAATAACTTTTACTCTAGCTTTATTATTATTATTAGAGAGTGATAATACCTCCTCTAGAATACTCAAATGATGTTTAACTTATGAGGAGTAATCCATGAGTTTTGCATTTACATTAAGAACTTAGGTGGAGGATGGTAGCAATATTTTGATTCCTGACTTTTTCTTATTTGATATTCCCTAAAATAGTTATTTTTAGTGATAATTAAAACACATGAGAAAACATTCAGTTCAGAACTAAGATGTTTCTTTGCTGTAACAAATGACGGTTTTTACTTTTTCTTAGTTTTCCATATAAAAGGGCATAGTAATCAAGTTGTCACCAACTTATGAAATATGTAGCAAAACTGCTACTGGCTAAAATTACATTCATAGTTATCATTAGACAAGATTTATACCATATTTATTGTGATATGTATTTGCAAAGTTTATAATCATTAAAAATGCATCTGGCCCTAGTTGAAAGAGTAAGGAATTATCTTTTTCACTTATTTGTTCAATATAAAAGTATTGGTTCTCTGTTATGTAGAGACCTCTATACACTGAGAATACAATCTGGGAACAAGATGGAAAAGATACTTGTTTTTGTGAATTTTCCACTGTGGAAAGATAAATAAGCATACAAATAAATAAATAAATAAATAAATATAAATAGTTGCTAAAGCCCTTGGAAAACTAAGAGAGAGTAATGGCATAAGTAATGCTATGTTTCAGCAGAGGAGCACATTTTCTAGTGTAGTCAGGCAAACTTTGAATAAAGTGTGTATTTTTGCCTATGAGGATATTAGAATTGAGAAACAAATATATGTCATTTAGTGAGTAACTGATTGAGGTTTTGGTCACGGATTGCATTCTTCCCAAAGCTATTTCCCTAGCTGAAGCATTCATACTGATTTTACTTCATGTCATTATTTATTCTTCTAAAAAGGAAGGGTAGTGTTGCATCATAAACTAATCTTGTAGAGATTACAGTATATACTTATCACTTTATTTTGTTTTAGTGACTGCAATACAACTATTAATAAATCAATATTTTCCTTGGGATAATTTTCTAGGCTTAATTTTGAAAGAAATTAATATTATGCATAAACCATTTTCATTTCCTAAAAGTTGACTTTATTTTTTTTGAACATTATAAAATCTGGTACAAAATTATTATAAAATTATTCAAAATTCTATCATATATAGTTCAAAGCATGTTATGGTTTGGATGTAAGGTATCCCCCAAAAGCTCATATGTGAAACAATGCAGGAAGGTTCAAGGATAAATGATTGGGTTGTGAGGGTCTTAACCCAATCAGCAAATTAATCCCCTGATGGGGATTAACTGAGTTGTAGTTGAAGTGGTAGGGTTGGAATTGAAGCGTGGATTTGGGGTATATATTTGTATCTAGCAAGTAGAGACCTCTCTCTCTGTTTCCTGATCATCATGTAAGCTGCTTCCCTCTGCCACACTCTTCCGCCATGATATCCTGCCTCACCTGGAGCCCCGAGTAATGGAGCCAGCTGTTTATGGACTGAGACCTCTGAAACTGTGAGCCCCTAAATATACCTTTCCTTCTCTAAAATTGTTCTGGTTAGATCTTTTAGTTGCAGGAGTGAAAAAGCTGACTAAAACAAAGGAGCTTGAATACATTTTAAATGGTCTTGTCTTTTCTTTTTCTTTTTCTTTTTTTTTTTTTTTTTGACTATTACATGATAATTGTATCCTTCACACTTGGCATTTCTATTTTGTGTTATAAACTCAGTTCCATGAGATACAGAATAATTTTTGTTGGCCAATAAACAGATGCAGACAACTAAAGAACCCAAAGTGAATTTACAGAGCAGGAAAAAAAAAATAGAAAAAAAAGTAATAATGGTAATATATTACTTAGAAGTTAAGGTAGAAAAAATAATTTTATCCTGTGATAAGTTATGATAGAGTATAGTTGCTTTCATATTATCCTGAAGGTTTTGTGAGAGTGTGAATACACTATTGTTTATATCATCTAAAAGCAAAGTTTCAATGGCAACATAAATATGGTTAATAAAATAATAAACTTGAGGAATTAAACCTAGTTGCAGCAAAATCCCCCCCCCCCCCATTATTAACAGGAAAAATCAATTTACTCTTTAAACTTAAGAATTCTACTTGCAAAATTAATTGACTTCCAAACTACGTATAATGACTTTGATTCTGCACACTGTAAACTGAGATGCTATATATCCTATTGTCAAATCTGATTAATGACATAAAGAGACCTGAGTGAATATCAAGGTTTTGTGTTAAGTTTAAGGATAAACATCATGAGGTGCAAGCAAAAGAAAAAGAGGTCTAGGATTTCCAATGCCTCTCCGCAGGTTTTGTTTAGCCATTATCAATTCACTCTGACCTGAATTGACCTGTGAGATTTTAATGATGTCAGAGGCCACATTACTTAACACAGAAGGAATCTTTTTGGGCATGAAACATCCCCATTTTTCACTTGGTAACATAATTATGTAACATTTTCTCAGATTCATGCAGATTCATGCTCCACCAATCCACAGCTCATGGTTTGTTCATCAGCAACAAATATGGTCAAGCAGGTGTGCCTCATTGAATCCACACAAAGGATTCTCCTGTTAGAAAATGACATCATAGATCTATCATTAGCCTATTTAAAAGATTTGACTGTGTTAATTTCTTTCTATCTCTGGAGCATCACCCTACCTCCCTCTCTAGCCATGAAGAATAGGAAAAAGAGCTCCTGTTTAACCATTCACTTCTCATAAGCAAAAAATGTTAAAATCACTTCAAATTATTCATTTCACATTCTCATACATTGATAGAGGAACCGTTCTGACCTGGAGTATTACCACCAGCAAACACCTGTAAGAGGCTGATGATAACTTTGTACCACCCTTCATGGGCTGGTCAACAGAAAATCTTAACTCTGTCTCAAAATAACAAGGATTGTTTACAACAGATCATTGTCATTAAATCATTAATGTAAATCACAGAAACTATAGTTTTATTGTTGCCCTCACATGTTCAGGTTGAAGTTAATGAAAAGTAAATAGTTGAATAAAGTAAGGAGTGCTTTTTGGTTGAGGATTCAACCCCACAGTCACACTGTTTGTATGATCTGATTTTTCACTTTATACTTCTGAGATGTTGGAAAAATTATTCAATCTCTACCTGCCTTACTTCTTTCTAGTATAAATGGGGATTATAATTATACTTTCTTTATAATATTGTTGCAAATATTAATAAAAACTGTTAGAAGTAGCTTATCTCAGAAGGAGCATCACCTTAATTTGTCTTCTGAATTGTTACTGTGTGTAACACAGTGAGATTTTGTTTTAATGCATAATTATGAAGATAGAATTATACTCACTTAACATTTTTTCATGTTATTTGCATGCTACTATTTATGTTTCTTATTTTTTTTTTATGTTGCTATAATGCTGAAGTATAGCTACTGTTAAAACTGATGGGTTGATTCTAACATCATTAATTGATACATAATATTAGTGATGGAAATACTAATAAAAATACCAAAACAGAATAATAATATAAAGTTCAATGAGAACAGACTTTGGTAAAACTGTAGATTGTGAATTTTTGTAAGGCACTTATAGTGAACATAAAACTAACTATTTTGCACAAGTAGCTGGAAGAGGAAAAATGCTAATAGGAAATACAAAATTAATATCAAAATATTGTATCTTATTAAATGAATAGTTAATTCCAGTGTTCAGTATATTTGGGGCAAAATTCTTTTTAGTTTGCTTAATCTTCATCTTCAAAGTTCTCTTTTGGGTCAACTAATTGAGACAAAATAATTGAAAAATATTTTTTATATTGAATGAATATCATTCAAAAAGACACAAAAGACACCAACACTATAGAACTATTGCTAAAATTACACATCTTGTAGCAGAGACAGAAACATTATTTCTAAGAAGCTTGTAAAACTGTGCAAAATGAATGACAAGTGAATGGGATATTTGTTATTGGCAAATTCCCTTTGTCAAATGCTATGGTTGAATGTCGTCTTTCAACTTGGGTTGAAATTTAATTACCATTTTCATGATATTAATAGGTGGGCCCTTTAATAGGTATTTAGGTCTTGATGAATGTGCTCTTACAAATGGATTAGTGCCATAATTGCTCTGGTGGATTATTTATTATATGAGTGGCACCTAATGAAAGGACTAAGTTCAGCACCCAGCCTCTGTCTCACTTGTGCTCTCTTGCCATATGATGCTGTTTTGCAATATGAAGGTCCTCACCAGATGTGAACCCTTGATCTTGAACTTCCCAGCCTCCAGAATAGTGAGATAAATAACTACCTTTTCTTTATAAATTGTCCAGTCTGATTTTTCATTATACCGGCAGAAAATGGACTCAGGTATCAAATAAAAGTGTTGGGCCCTGTAAAGTACCCATAGTATAACAGCAAAAGGGAACTGTTGAGTAGAGGGAATGGCAGATCTTCATCTTCACAGTTGGATGAGTCTACTGACAAACAGAATATGAATCTCTCTAGTAATTTGCAAAACATTTGAGAGAAAACTATAAGAGAAAGACGCTTTGTTCTATGTAAATGAGAAATCATGATCTAAAACAGTTTTTCGGTTTTATTTTGGTATTTAATTATTAATAATGATATTTTATTTCTGAATTCATGATGCTGACTGAGGAAAGTACTTGAAATCAGTACTAGTGATTTTTCAGCCATCACTGGACAAGGACCTGCTTCTAAACAGATTTTCCAAATTCCCTAAGAAAGAACATCTGAAAGACACTAGTAGAACTTTAAGATTGATTTTAGTGTTAAAAAATTAGTAAAGATATTGTATAAGAAATGGACAAATGTCTAGTCAAACTAAAAAGAATACATATTTCAGCCTCTTTTGAGTTTGAAATGTTGTTTCCTGTTCTGAAGTATATGTCCGGTGAAAAATTCTCATGCTGGTTTGTAAAACCCATGAAACATAAACATTATGACATTGATATTTCAGGAAATTCCATTTCTATGATATTATATTCAAATAACATGATTTATTAAAACATATATTATCTGAAAATGCCTTAATCTATCATTTGATGGTCAATATATTATGATTTTATTGTTGACCATTATATATCAGAGCTTATTAGGAGATAAGCAAATGGTTTGATCAATGACAACTCTCCCAATACATCGATTCTACTTCCCACTCTCTTAGGGAAGAATCCTCTGATATATGTATCAGTTATAACAAATTGCAACACATATAGCCCCTTTAAATAGCATTCATTTATTATTTCCAAGTTTCTGTGAATCAGAATTCTAGGCAAAGCTTAGGTGGTATTTCTGCTTAGGGTTTTATAGGATGGCAATCAAGTACCCCACCAACCTTTGTTCCTATGTGGAGCCTTTATTGGGGGAGAATCTGATTCAGGTTATTAGAAGAATTTATTTTCTTGCAGCTGTATGATAGAGGTATCAGTTGTGTGTGTGTGTGTGTGTGTGTGTGTGTGTGTGTGTGTGTGTTTTGTTTTGGTACTGGGGATTGAACTTGGAGTACTCAACCATTGAGCCACACCCCCCCCCCTATTTTGTATTTTATTCAGAGACAGGGTCTCACTGAGTTGCATAGTGCCTTGCTTTTGGTGAGGCTGGCTTTGAACTCACAATCCTCCTGTCCTGACCTCCTGAGCCTCAAGGATTACAGGCATGCACCAGCACACCCAGATGAGGTCTCAGTTTTCTTGCTTGCTGTCATTCAGGGACTGCTCTCAGCTTTTGGAGACCACACTCAGGTTCTTGGCATGTGCTCCCCTTCATAGGTCATCTCACAAATGGGAGCTCACTGTTTCAAGGATATAAGGAGAATCTCCCTTTTAATTAACTTCAAATCTACTTATCATGGGCTTTAATTATATTTTTAGTTACGTCTTTAAAACCCCTCCCCTTACAGTACAATACAACATAATCACCAGTGATACAGCACCATCTTTCCCATATGCTGTTAGATCTCAGGTTCTGCCTTGACTCAAAGGGAGGAGATTGCACAAAAGTGTGGAGAGTGAGGTGGGAGCTCTTAAAATGTAATTCACCCACACCTCACTGGATATTTTGAAAGCCATACTTTTAAATATTTCAAAGTCATGAACTCAGAAAATGGTGTTATCAGCTGGATGTGTTTCCATACTTTCAGGACCCACTTTCCTTCTTAATATCTTTGCTCTTTGGCAAAATTGTGAATGGTGATCTGTTGAGAATGTAGTTAATAATGAACAAGTTAGAATAAGGTAGCACTAAAGTCTATCAACTATCCAAACTAGGAAGGTTTAAAAGTATCAAAAACATTCAAAAGTTTTAAAACAGAAAATGACAAACATATTTGAAAACACATGAAGAAAATAAAAATCTATAAGTAGATAAGTGGCTTTTTCCACAGGTACATTTTCTATAAACACAAGAAGATGTGTTTATGTTCTTACCATTTTCAAAACTTCACATTATAATTGTTTTTTTCAGATTTGATTATAACAAATCTATACCTACAGACTAATAGCCCATCTTTTATTTACTTTTTTATTATAATTTGTCTACACATTTTATATGTACTTTTTCTTGAGAATTGCAACACTTTTGATTTTTATATCATTAAATTTATGCACAAAATTTAAGAAATAATACCAGTGAAACAAATTTAATGACCCTGAATCAGATTCACACATCAATGTTAATGAATGGAAAAAAGATTATAAGAAAACAAAATATGAAATAACATTTTTCAATAAAAGATAATGAGACAATTAGCCATTTGGAAAATATATAAAAGTCAAGAAATATTTCCAACTTTTTCTGTGCAACAAAACATTTCTCAGAAAAGGGGAGTTAAGCACTTAAAATTAAGCACTAAACTAATCTCAAAAATCCAAATGCCGAATGTTTTCTCTGATATAAGGAGGCTGATTTACAGTGGGGTTGAGTTGGGGAGCATAGGAGAATTAGAGGAACACTAGAAAGGTCAATGGGGAGGGAGGGTAAAGAAGGGAGAAAGGAGGTATAAAGGGAGGGGGAAAAAAAGATGGTGAGATGTGATGGATATCATTACCCTAAATGTATGTTTGAAGACATGAATGGTATGAATATACTTTGTATATAAACAGTGATATGTAAAAAGCTGCTCTATATGCGTATTATGAATTGTAATGCATGCTACTGTTATACATACAATAACTTTGAATAAAAAGAGAAAAATCTAAGAATAAAATTATTTGTCTATAAAAACTTCTAAAGAATAAAAATGATGCAAATAGGTATGTAAAGGATCAACAAATTTGACTAAATAAAATTTAAAGTTTCTTGAGTTCAACATGAAGTATTTATGGAATTAAAATAACAATAAAAACATGAGCTAATTGCCTTCATATGTCTAGATTTCTTGTAATATTACAAGGAAATTTTTAATAGTACCATTAAATTGTGACAAAGACCACAGATGTTCCAGTTGTTTGCCACTAAATTTCTGTAATTTTTTCACATAAGTCAGATATGTAACTATTTTTTTTCCAACATTTATATTTTGTTTTGTCCATTTATTTATGTCAGCAATAAAATATATGAGAATTTTAGGGAAGCAATATCCTTAACGTCTTTTTTTTTTCCCAACTTTTTCTGTGGTCTTCTTAAGTAATGAACCAAACCTTCCATTTTATGTTCTTTTCATATTTATTAGCACAATATTATACAATTAACGCTCTTAAATTCATTTACTATCTTTTGTGACTAGTATTCTCTTCCAAGTGATAATTTTTTAAAGTTGTTCCTTTATGATGTTCTTGCAATAGTTAATAACTATATATATTTGCATTTATGTTTGTTTATTAAATAGTTTTTTGTGATGATGGGGATTGAACACGGGGCCTTGTGTGTGCAAGGCAAGCACTCTCCCTACTGAGCTAATCTCCAGCCCCTTCAAATTGTTTTTATGTTACTATAATGCTGAAGTATTGTTTCTATTGACAATAATTAATTTATTCTAATGTCATTAATTGAAACAATATTAATGATGAAATAGTAATATGAAGATCAAAACTTAGAACAATAGTATAAAATGAAATGACAACAGAGTTACTAAAATTTTGGACCCTGAGTCTTGAACTCTTTACAACCAGTGTATTATTCAAACATTAGCATTCAAAAAACATTACGCTTCTGAACTGTTCTGCCTAAATCATTAAACTTCATATCTATTCAACACTACAAATTTACTCTTCTGAAGTAAGACATTTTAGAACCTCACACTTCTTTGTCAACTTTCTGTTTTTGAGAAACTCAAGAATTCCTTCATGTTTTCAAGGCTTCTGACTCTGTATATGTTAATTAATTAATTAATAAATAATAATAATAAAGGTTTTCTTCATGAAGTGTTTTACATATGTCAAATCCACATATGACACAAAAACCACTGAGGGAAAAGAGTCAGGGATTTTAAGTTTAAGAAGGGGAACCCATAATAATCATGTTATTTAAGGATTGAAAACCAGTCCTATAGATTTCATAGAATAAATGTACGTATAGTTGGTTTTAAAAAAGTTTCACTGTGTACTGCCTGGGATATTATATCAATTCAGTACACTTCAGCTTAAACTTATTAATCAACATTAAGATATTAAAACCTAGCTGTAATATTCCCTGGCAAATCACATGCTTTTTCTGATTTATTCTTTCATCATATTGTTTGGATATTCTTATACCAAATTCTTACTCTTCCCACAAGCCATCTGACCACTTAAAGTTACCAAATTAATTTCCTTAATGAAAAATGCTAATGATGTACTTTAAATATCTCAGTAGCTCTGTATTTTCTAAAGGAGAAGCTGCCAATTAGCAGCTAGTCTATGAGCTTTGTTTGGTCCACAGAATTTTTGTTTTTTAATTTGAATTAGTTGACCATAAATTTATACTTGTAAAAATAACTGGAAGATCTGGCAGTGCTATACCTGATATTCTACAAAGTAACAATTAACTAGAGCTGGGAGTTTATATACCTTACTGGCTTTACCCCTTGAGTGTACCTGACATCACACAGCTCCTGGCTTCCACAATAAAGTCTAAACTTCTCACCTTGGTCTCTCATAATCTGGCCCAACGAGAACCTTTTGCTTTAACTGGATGTTCCTCAGCTTCCAAAATGTGTTTTATTTAAAGAAAGATGCATTGATAGACAGGGTAGATTGACTGTATTAAGACACATGTATTCTCTCAATTCTGCTAAAAGGCAGAGCCTTGGAATTAGAGGTAATGTGAAATGAACTTTGTTGAAGTGATCCTGTTTTACATCACTTAAATTTTATTTGATGAATGTGTAAAACAAAATATTAGGTGTTTACTCTTTTCTTTTAATTGTTGGGTTATATTTTAAGCAGAATCTTCCACTATTTTGCTCAAGATGGGATCTCATCATTTTTTAATAGCTATCAAACTTCTAATAAATTGTTTTATTCTCCTATGCTAGTCAAATATTTGATGATTCATAAATTTATTCATAATTAAATCACTTAGAGGTTGATATTTAAATAAACTCTTTATGAAGTAACAACAACAAAAAAAGCTTCACTGTGTGGCATGGTGGTACACACTTGTAAGCCCAATTACTTGGGAGGCTAAGGAAGATTGCAAGTTCAAGCCCAGCCTCAGCAACTTAGTGAGACCGTTAGCAATTTAACAAGGACTTGTCTCTAAATAGATGAGGTTCGAGACATAATTCAGTGGTAGTATGTCCCTGAGTTCAATCCTCAGTACCAAAAATAACAATAACAGAACAAAAGACTCATTTTCCTTTGTTCAGGACAGAGAATTTTCTTCATTTAGGTTTAATATGAGTACACCATGGTCAAAATCATTTACAACTTCAGCTTTCTACAACTTGCACTGAAAATTTACCAGCTTTGATATATGTGGAGTCAAGTGGTACTGCAAATGAAAATGTTTTCTCTTAACGAAAAAGTCTTAATTTTCTGTTAGTGAAATAATTTTTCAATCATGTACTTTAACTAGAATATTTCTGTGGCAACTGTCAGCTGTCTTTACACATGTATTTCTTCCTTCTTTTCATGTAGAGATACAGTGTCTAGCCTCCCTTTTAGCAAATTTTACATATAATTATTATCAGGCCCACAGAATAGGAGAAGAAGGGATAAAGGTATCTCTTGGACTTTTTCCAATTTAAAGTAAATTTATTTCTTTGAAGTTTGTCCTGCTTTCTTATTCCCCCATTCTGGAACAGACATGACTGGAATGTCCTTCAATCATGCAGATGAGGGCAATATCCCAGGTAGCAGTCAAGGAGTACCATGGAAGGTCCTAGGTCTTTGAATCATTGCATGGATCAGGGTTGCCATACCAACCTGCACTGCCTACCTCCAAAATATGTAGAGAGAAATAGGAATACTTATGCCACTATGTTTTGTACTCTCTCTTGCAGTAAGTTAGCCTTACCCCTCCCTACTTTAATTAATATAATCTTCAAAATGAAATAAACTGTGTGTCCATCCTAACCATGGTTACCCTCCTTTTCCTCAGAGATTGTCACTATCTGAAATGTGTGATTACCATGCTCTTATTTTTCTCTGTAGTTTCTCTACATATGCATAAACACAATCACCAACATTTGTTATTATCAGACATTTTCCCCCTGAAATCTGTGAGTACAACTGGAATTGCATTGTAGTTTTTAATTTGAATTTCTCTACTAAGGAAATTGAGCATCTTTTTATTTAATTAATCATTTTTCCCATTTTCTACATGAAGAAATATCATTCACTGTGTGTCTTGCTCTTATTTCCAAGCATTTAAATATATGTTGGAGTGTTATTTTTATTAGTTATATACATGTATACATTATAATTACACATTTTTCTGCATTTGGGCTTACTTTCACTTTCTTTAATCTTTCTTTTTATTTTTTGGAGATAAACAAAAGTGACATGTATTACTTCTGTGTAAAGTTCTAAGAGACATCACATACTTCCTGGTATTCCTTCTTTTGATTCCATCAACTCAAATTCAGAATAAAGATGATATAAAGTAGAGCTACATCTGTTCCAATGAGGACATGTAGAGTGAATAAAAATAACCTTTGTGTTCATCACTGATTTTGGGGATTGTGCTTTACCATAAAATAACCTAGCCTAGCTCTTGTAGATATTTTTTTGATTTATCTTCAGCTACTTCTTTTACTGTTACTATGATAGGCTGCATAGATTCTTGCTTTTTAATATAACCTATCAATCTGAACATTTAGATCAGTCATCTTGATTACTGATATATTCGAAATTTAAATCTACCATCTTGTTCACTAGTTTCCATTTTTACTTACTACTAAGCCAACATCCATCTGATTATTCTACAAATGTCCCAAGAATTCTGATGATTTCCATCTTGATTTTGGAGCAGGCTCTATTTCTGGCCCCAAGTGAATCTTCAGCATTATTTGTTCTAATACTTTTATGCCACTGTTAGGGGGTTTGAGGAAGTTTTTTCAGAGGCATGAGGCCTCTTTTCAGAACTTACGGGCACTTGACATGTTGCAGAAAATAATTTAAGGATGCAAAAGGTTTCAACAAAGATAGTAAGAGCTTTATTGTAAAGTAAAAGTTGAAGATATTAATTCTCAGAGCACGTACAGGATAATTCCAGAGCAAGACCTGCCAAAAGGGCTTATGGTCAGAATTTTTTAATTTTAATTAAGGTGGAAAATGTATGATCCAAAGGGGCTGGATTTTCCTCAGGATTGGGAAAGATTGAGCAAGACCATGTTTCCCCATTAGGGATTCTGGTCTGGCATGTTGGTTTTAGCTTACATGAATGTCTGTGGTCATCATATAGTCAATCAGATGATCTGGCCAAAAGGGCATGATCCCTTTTGACTAGGTTAATGGTTTCTTTCTGTGTCTAGTTCATGCTTTGCTGCTTTCCAGAGCACTTACAGAAAATTGAAAAGTTGCGAAGTAATTTATGGGCTGTTCAGTGTGCTCATACCTCTTAGTTTCTTTGTGTCACTTAGTTACTTTTGTCTGACTCCTCTCACAAATAGTCCAAAGCCCCCCATTCCACATCCCAATATAGACATTCTCCTTTAGAGACTCATATTTTTATTTTTATTTTTTTTTTGTATATTCCTAGATTTTTTTTCTCATTTTAGGTAGAACTTCCCTTAGCTCACAGTAGTGTCTTCACCTTCCTATTACTGTAAGGACTCAATGGTAAATTCCAATGAGACCATGAGAATGTCTCCAAGCCAATCTCTGTGCAGCTCTCTCCTCCCAGGCACCCTTTCCTGTCTATCTATCAGCTTTTGCCTTTCAAACTCCCAGATCTGTCTCCTCTACTCAGGGTGAATATTGGATTATACTTGGGTTTCTACTCCCTGCTTTCTAGATGAGAAACTTCATCAGAAAGTCATCTAGTACAACTCTGTGTCCAACTTATTTGTTTCTCATCTCTTGGGAATAATTTACTTCTGTTTATCCAATGTCTTGAGAATCATGTTCAGAATGTATTTTTCCAATTAATTCCTACATCAATTTATGGCTTTGAATTCTAAAAGCAAGCAATGAAAACGTTAAGTTTTCATGCTTTACTGTAATATCTGATTTAGAAATATTTGGCTGTGAAATCTGGATTTGCAAAGCCTTCCTTGCATTTTAATTCAGAATTTTGATTTTAACACTTCATCTTGAAGTGATTAGACTTTGGAAATCAATTAATATTCACCAAATTCAAGATATAGCAATGTTTGAATTGGAGAAAAAATTAATTTGCAATTTAAGGTATATATAGCAATAATAATTAGAATGAATTGTTTTCAGGGGAATTCCATAAATTAATTAATGAATGCTGAAGCTCTACAGATGTACAGATTGAAACTGACATAGTTTCTAAAGGTGTTTGGTTTTATTTTTGAAGGAAAGGTAGAACATTATAATAACTTGACTATCTAGTCAAGCAGATTACTCGGTCCTGTATCCAAAATGGAGCTAAAACCACACTAACAAATTGTTGTATTACTAGTTTAAACAGATGATTATTCTATAACAATAATAATAATAATAATAATGTCATGTGCATATTATAAATTGATTATACTTAAGAATATTATCTTCCTGGTTGAAACCATAAAGCTTTCCAGTACCTTAGCTGAAACTTGAAATATATTTTAACTCCTAAATGATATTTTTTTGGGAAAAAACCTTAGATTTTATTGAAAATGAATTTGTAAATTTGCTTTTAAAATAGCTACAATGGCAAGGTCCAGTGGATCTTTTATATAGATTTCTATTATGCTGGATGTAATCATTTTTAATATTGCCAACCATGTGACTGACTGATTAGAATAAGCCACATTCCAAAATGTCTTATAGGTAATATAATTATCTCAGTGTTTTTAAGGGGAAGATGATTCACTTGTTAAATATATTTGGAAAATACTGTATTTTTTAACTTCCTCGTGATTCATATTGCACTTTTAAAATATCAGGGAAATTCTCCAAGAAATAAATAAAATTTAATTGTTTTAACTATAATTTGCTAAATGTATGTTACTGTCATGTTAATATCCCACATGTATCTTTTCATTTAACTCCCATAATTATTTTATCAAGATAACTTAAAAATACAAGTAAGCACACTACTTTTGCCATGGAAATTTTACACTTAATTTTTTACTTAATTTTATACTTAATTTTAGTTTGTATATTGGTCATTTTATTTTATAGTCTTTTAAATGTTTTCTTATCTTTCAATATTTTGCCCTATGGATTCTAGATCCACAAAATTAAGAAGGTCCTTATTTAAAACTCATATGTGACCCTGTTACTCTCATTCTTAAGAATGTCATCCCTGAAATTAAACTTGTATCTCTCACCATGCACAAAACTCAATTCAAAGTGGATCAAGGACCTAGGAATTAGATCTGAGACAATACGCCTAATAGAAAAAGTAAGCTCCAATTTCCAACATGTCGGATTAGGCCCCAAGTTCTTAATAAGAATTCTGTAGCGCAAGAACTATTGCCAAGAATTAATGAATGGGATAGATTTAAGCTAAAAAGCTTCTTCTCAGCAAAAGAAACAATCAGTGAGGTGAATAGAGAGCCAACTAACTGGGAACAAATATTTAATACATGTACATCAGATAGAGCACTAATTTCTAGAATATATAAAGAACTCAAAAAACTTTACACCAAAAAAGCAAATAACCCAATCAATAAATGGGCTAAGGAACTGAAAAGACACTTCTCAGAAGAAGATATACAATCAATCAACAAATACATGAAAAAATGCTCAACCTCTCTGGCAATTAGAGAAATGCAAATGAAAACTACTCTAAGATTTCATTTCACTCCAGTCAGAATGGCAGCTATCAAGAACACAAACAACAATAAATGTTGGAGAGGATGTGGGGAAAAAGGCACACTCATACATTGCTGGTGGGACTGCAAAATGGTGCAACAGCTATGGAAAGCAGTATGGAGATTTCTTGGGAAAATGGGAATGGAACCACCCTATGACCCAGCCATCCCACTCCTGGGTCTGTTCCCAAAAGACTTAAAAACAGCATATTACAGTGACACAGCCACTTCAATGTTTATAGCAGCACAATTCATAATAGCTAGGTTGTGGAACCAACCTAGATGTCCCTCAGTAGATGAATGGATAAAGAAAATGTGGTATATATACACAATGGAATTTTACTCAGCAATAAGAGAGAATAAAATAATGGCATTTGCAGGTAAATGGATGAAGTTGGAGAATATAATGCTAAGTGAAATTAGTCAATCTCAAAAATCCAAATACCAAATGTTTTCTCTGATATAAGGAGGTTAGTTCACAGTGTGATTGGATGGGGGTACATAGGATTAGAGGAACACTAGAATGGTCAAAGGAAAGGGAGGTCAAGGGAGGGAGCAGGGTGGGGAGAAGGGGCGAAAAATGGTGGTTGAATGAGATGGATATCACTATCCTAAATGCATGATT
This sequence comes from Tamias sibiricus, assembly GCA_025594165.1. Lineage (NCBI taxonomy): Eukaryota > Metazoa > Chordata > Mammalia > Rodentia > Sciuridae > Tamias > Tamias sibiricus. The sequence continues at coordinate 140,323,234 of CM046658.1, read as the reverse complement.
AAATATCTGAATGGTACTTATATACTTTGTATACAAGCAGTTGTATGTAAATAGATGATATACTTGTGCATTATGAATAAGTAAATAAATAATCTAAAAAAAAGAATGTCAAAAATGTCACCATTTTAAACATAATTTTATCTAAAATTTTTCTGCATGACATACATGATTCTTAACCTCTTATGCTATCCAATCTCCTGAGACTTCATTCTTTTCCTGCATTCCCATACATTAAGTACTAATAATTAACTTACTTCTATATTTACTCTTTTTCTTTCTGAGCAAATATATTATTGTGGATACAGGATCTACTGCTATTCTTCTTCTTTGTGCCTTTGTACATGTTTACTTGAATTCTTCTAATACTCCTTTTATTACAGAGCTTCTGGGCCAGAACTTGTTAAGTAAGCTACCTATATTCAGAATGCAAATGAGATATTCTTCAAAGTGTATTATCTTTTCAATACATCTGAACTGTCAGTGACCTAGTCCCTGGATGTTCTAGGTGTATATTCAGGGAAGTGTTTACTATCCATGAAGTTCTTACCTGAAGTTCATCACTCATTTTTTATGAAAGGTATGAGTTATTGATGAATATAAAGCTACACTCAATAATAATATCAACATAAGTAAGTATAAAGTTTTACAAATGAAGCAAATACACATAAAAAATTTGCAATACATTGAAAATAATGAATTTAAATAGTTTCTAATGTGTAATTGTAAATACAATTATTTTGTAGCAACTTCTCTGCATATTACCTATTAATATTAATGCATATTAATCTATGCATCATTTAAAAAGGTGATGTCTTTCAAAGGAATATAAAACTAATTAATAATCAAATAATGTCATTGTGCATAGCCAGTCCTAATATTCCAAAAACTTTGCTCTTCTTATTTTCTGCCCATTCACCTTGGTATGCACAGTGCCCAAGAGACTATCTGGTACAAAGAAGGCATTAAATAGATATTCATTGAATTAATATATAGATGAATAATGGATGATTCAAGGTTTGAAAAACACAATGTTTCAAGATGACCTGTCCTTTAAAGCTTTTCTTCTCCACATTTTCTAAGACAGAGAGATTTTTAGTTGTATTCAGCAAAATAAGTTTTGACCAAATCTTTACTGGTTGAGTTCCTCTTGAGTATAGTCCCTATGTTCTAATTATTGTATTCAAATAAATTTGACCTATTTATTATAAGAAGAATTTTCTAGAAGTGAAAAATTCAATTGTTACAGTAACCATGAATATCATTCTTGACATTTGAGGATTCAGCTTGACTAATAAGGTTCAACTAATTAAATGAAGAAACACAATTAATGAGTAAACAGGTATTTTTTTCTGTATGTTTTATTGTTTTGTATAAGTCAAAAAGTATGTTAATTATTTTGTCAATATTACTTCTTTTAATCCATGCAACAGACATAGGAAGTTCAGGATTGCGGAAATTCAAGCTTAGATTTGTTACATAAGTGATGCAATGTTTTAGTCTAATGAGTGGCAGACTTAAGATTTGGACCACTGACATCTATCTTCAGAGGATGAGCCTTTATCTATTAAAGTAGGCTTTTTCCCTCAGGGAAGATATTCTATATTATTGCTCAAATTAATCATAGACTTTCCATAGTATCTGGCATAGAGTAGGTGCTCAAATAATGTGTGAGAATAGGATGATCAATCTAAGTTCAAGCCAGTTATAATAACAAATATCATGAATATAAATTTAATTTTTATAGTCATAAGGATGTGTACATTATGTATCAAAATAGCACCATATATTCTTTTTACCTTTTCAAAGCTATATGATTTATAAAATAGAAGAAATGAAATGGAAATGAAGTTTTTGAGTCTGGTCCTGTAAGTACTCAATTTTTAATATTTTAAATAGATTTTTAAATATAAATAATTATTAATCAGTTAGAATTTGAGGGTACTGATCTGTTTTATAGTGTTACCACAAAAAATAAAATTATATATATGCATATATATCCTAGATATGTAATATATTTTATATACATATAAATAAAGCAAAAGAGTTGCTATTATGTGGAAAAATAATGCAAAGCTTTCAATTTTCCAAGTCTCTAAGTAATTATAATATTAAAATATTTATTATTGCAAAATTGTATGATCTACTAAAAATTTACAGGATTCAAATTCTATACATTCTTGCCAAAATCTATAACAATTGCTAACATCAATTAGAGACAAAAAAATTGTCTCTAGAAGCAATCTAAATCTCTTTATGTTCATTTGTCCTTACATTATTTAACAAATTTAATTTTAATATTCCTAATGATTTTAAATTATATATTTTTCCTGTTCAAAAATGGTTCTTGATTTTCAATAATCTTTACAATTTTTCTTTACTTACACTGATAGTAGCATTTTTTCCCACAAATATTTGAAAATGTTCCACTCTGTTTTATCTTCTTTTCATAGACTCATTTCAAATTCAATTATCACCAAGTGAACATTCATGGTTTTAATCCTCTATTTAAAATTTGCCTGTGTTCTATCTAACATAGACAACTCACCCTTCTGTCCCTAATCCATCCCTGAAGCTGGGATACCAATCTTCCTTAGTCATGATAACTCCTTCAACTATACATGCAGAAACTTTGTTTTATTATTATGTAAATGTTTATGTAGTTATACTATAAATATATCCATTTGATCAGCGCAGTTGCTCCAGTTCTGTATGTATTGCACATATTTATCTGTATGTCCTTTCAGATTACACAGCTCATTTTATTTGAAAAGATATTCGAATTTTAAATAAAGGAGAGGGGATTAGACTTTGCCATTGGAAGTATAAATAGAAATTGTACAACAGGCAATTTTACTTGTAAACAATATCAACTGCAGCAAAATTAATTTTAGAAGGTGTAAATTATTAAAAATTAATTTTAAAGCAAACTCCATCACCTGCTTCATAGCATTCATCTTTTAAAATACAGAAATCTTTAAATGAACCCAAGTCAAGTGGTTAAAAGAACTACCAAATAGATTGAATGTGCAATTAAGAGAATATACTATTAGCTCTTACAAAACTGGTCATTTGTTAGAAACTTTATGTGAAATAAATTGGTCTATATTTAGCAGCACTAGTTGCAATATAGGTTTTCTTTTGAGGAACAAAAAAAAACCACCAGTGCATTTAAATTTTTCTCAACTTAAATTTTCCTTTCCCCATCCTCATCTCATTTTATGTTTAATTCAAGAGTTATAAAAAATATAATTTGTATATGTCTTCGGTCAACAGTCCCATTAAAAAGTAGCCCAGGGGTGGAAAATTATAGTCCTACAGGGAACTAGTCACTCAAAACAAAAGTATTTGAGTCATGTTAAAAGTCCTACAAACAAATAAAAAAGGAATGAAGTACTGATACTAGTTACAACATTCATGAAACTCACAAATGTTGTGCTCAGTGAAAGAAGTCAGCCATAAAACAATGTATATTGTATAATTCCATTTAAATCAAGTGTTCCAAAAGGCAAATCTATAGAGATAGAATTTTAGAAAAGTGTTTCCCAAATTCTGATGATACATGGTTTCATTTTTCTTTTAGGGTGATGAAAATATCAAAATTTAGATTGTGGTAGTAGTTCTAAAACTCTATAAATATATTAAAATTCATTTAAATGTACCCTTAAAACAGATCAGTTTCTATATATGTAGCATATATCTCAATTAAAGGCATATGAGCTACACACAGCAAAAATCACAATGCACAATGCCTTAGAATCCAAGAAACTATGTAAATAACTCTTAAGGTAGAAGAATGCCAAAGAGACTGATAAGTGCTCATCATTGTCTGTAACCATCAGTTTTCTCCTTGATTCATGCTTGATTATATTCTTGGCTGACAATGATCGTGTTAAAGTATAGGTGAGTATCTTGAAGCTATTAAGAGCCTGAGTCTCAACAGTTTTAAGTCGAAACCTCAATACTTAATACAAAAAGCAAACAGCTACCTGAGAATCTTAAAAAAATATAAAACTATTTTTAAATGATTACAATTTTTCTATTTTTTATTGATGAAAAAACTCTTACAAATCTTAGCAATATTATGGTTGTGGATTTAAAAACATCTGTTTTCTGCAGAGAACTAACTCAACATTTAAGGGTAGAGAGATGCATTGATTCAGTTTGTTACTGAACATCAGTTGAATTCTACTATTTTGTTAAAGTTCAGATCCTAGTTTGCTCAGGGAGGTTAATATAAAATTAGTGAATGTATGAATAGATTACAAAATAGGGTAGGAACTAGTACAGTATTTAGAGTTGTGGAGGTAGCTAAAATAATGTTTTTGAAGTACCTTAAATTTCTTAAACCAGGTGTCCCATAAATATAGAGTACTGGATCTGATTATATAGTAATTCAACTCTACAGTGAGAAAATTGCTCACTAAAATGGGGTGAATTATCTCTTCTCCAAATACGAAGGTTCTAGTGCACTAATGTACTGGAAGTGATTATTTACCAAATGTCATTCTCATCCTTTGAAGTTAATCCAATTCACATGGTTAAAATGTGTATCTCTAGTGTCTATTTACATTGGATAATACCATCTTTTCATGTAAAATTTATATTTAAAATATGTGTGCTGGTATATTTGTGTAGCTATTATTTTATAACCTCTGGACATATGCACAGTCAAAAATGGAAAATTTTAAGTATGTAAGCTTTTGTTTAATATTATTAAAATAAAATTTTACAAGTCTTGAAATTATCAATTGTTACACTGACAGAAAAGAAATGTGAAAAGTAAAATAATTTGAAAAGATCTTCCTTAGAAAATATCTAGTAACTTGATCTTCTATAAAATTGGCTAGTTGGGAGTGTTAATTGTGTTAATGGAAAAAGCAATTTTAAGTTGTAATCAGGACTAAGCCAACATAAGACTCTTCATTTTTCTTTTCCATTTGATGATAATTTTCTGTAATTAATATCAGTCCTTTTTTATATCAACTAACTGCTTTAACATTACAAATAGAAAATTATGCTATAGCTTGAGGTAAGGATTAAATTGAGAACTTATGAATTCTTATTAACAGTCTTCTCTCATAAAATGTTCATAATTGTAAAACAATATGAGTAAATAGTTACTGAAAATGTGAAATTGCATAGGAAAAAGCTAATCTTACAAATGGGGATTTTTCTAAAGTTACATTAATTTAAATTCATCTGGGTTTATGTATTTGCATAGGATGTCTCAGAATCTAAAAAATTAATTGCAATATTTAAGAGTCAGGAATTTATTCATTTACAGCTGAACATAGATCTATTTTAATACTAGAAATAAGGTTAAAGTGGACAACTGAAATCAATTGAATTTTTAGATTTAAATGTGATTATTGTTCAAGACCTGTAAAGTGATCTCTAGCTTGTAAAATTACAATGAACTAAATAATGAATTCAATGGAAGTTTTAGGTTTTGTGCTGTAGTTATTGCAAGGGGAGAAAGATGAAGATAATATCCACTCACATTGACTTTTCTTTTTACTCATTAATGGTTTCTATTTTGTTATAGTATCACACACATTTTTATGTACTAATATACATATGTATATGTATATTTATATATATATATATATATATATATACTTAAAATAAAATCTTTGTGATCATCGATATTTTGAGAACTATGACAACTTTTGGTGACACAAAATAATAGAAATTTTTCTTTTATCTCAAGTCAAGTATCTAATGATTTTTAAAGGCTTTCAATGCATCTAAACAAGTCTTCACATAGGACATAGTAAGTCTAGCCATTAGTGAATGAATGAAAATAATGCCATTAAAATATTAAGTATGAGCCAGACATTGTGGCTCACTCTTAAAATCCCAGGGACTTGGGAGATCACAAGTTTGAGGCCAGCCTCAGCAATGTAGGGAGGCAACAAGTTAAGGAGAACATGTATCAAAATAAAAAATAAAAAGGGATGGGGAGGTAGCTCAACAGTAAAACACTCCTAAATTCAATCCCTAGTATGAATATATATACATACATATATATTTATATATTATAATAAAACAAAAGAATAGAAACAGAAGTATGATATAAATTTGAAATGTCATTATATAATTATAATTAACAGGTAGAATATGAGTATTCTGTGTCAGGATTTTCTGTCAGTAAAATAAGAACATTAATCCTGATTATTGACTGAGTGAACATTATACACATTACTAAAAATAATAAATAGAGTAATAACCTTGCTGCTCTATGGCAAGTTCTCCTTGGCATTACAAATGGAGCCAACTCATGTATAATGAATGATGAGCTCCCTGGGAAATTCAACATTTCCTACTGTGTATAAATATAAAACTAAATTGTTTCCTTTAAAAAAAGGAAAAAAATCACTTTAAGAAAGTATTCCTTTAAAAACCAATCCGTTCCCCTCCATACAGAAAGTAACTTCTTCATTGTTTCCACATATAAAATAATCCCAAAAATGTGTCCTATTATATATTTATTAACTAAGAATGATCAACCAAGGGACCAAGTATGACAGGGTTGTTTCAAAAAATCCACAAATATATTTTATATGTAGACAAACCTTTAGGAAAAGAACATACACTTGACCACAAGTTAATCTGTCCATTGAAGTTGTACATCCTTTTGGAAGTGCTAATGATAATTTGTTAGCCAAAAAAAAATCTGTCTATGAATTTATTTTTTATACTCACCTAGTTATGAGCAATAATTATAGGTACTATATTTTAAATGTTGTTTATCAACATTATGAAAATCTTGGCAAGTTTTTTGTTTAAAGTATAAAGAGATTGTTAAGTTTTAGGTTTTTAGAATTCCTGAAGGACTACAAAAGAGAAAAAGAATTCTGAATCTTCCAGTTTATAAAACATTGAAAGTTATGGGGTACCAATATTTAGGGCAGACTCAGTGGAAAAGTTTCAGGTAACTGACTGAGGTTACTACAATAACAAAATATTGCTACTGCAGAAATAAGTTACTCTGTCACTGGGGAAAAGCCAGGGGAATCTACTTACATTTGAAGGAATGTCAAAGAAATGAAATTCACAGTTGAAGTAAAACCCAAACAAAACAGCAAGTTGCTTCATCAAAAAAAGAAATAAATAGGTGAAAGAAAATAATTTAACTCAAGTGTTAAATTGTATTTATTGTTTACAATAAATACACATAAAATAAAATATTTCTATAAAATTCATTTCAAATAATGTTTGTCAGAGAACTACATGATAGCGAATGAGCTAAATATTGGAGTTGAACTCCAACACTTTTTTTTCTTTAGGTGGAATTTGGTAAGCTTTTAGCAGCATTAAGTATGCTCATTATTGTATCAAAGCTTTGTTGAACAAATGTTAAATCTGCTATATAAAGCAAGTATGAATAAAATGATTGTACATTAGTTTTACATTACCCTTTAAAAATAATTTCCAAGCCCAACATTTAAATTTTAAGACTTCATATTTAAAGTTCTGAAGTAGTACCCAAGATCATAAAGGTCACATGCCTAACTTATTAATTTCTCAGTTTTTTTAAATCAAAGTGCATTTCCTGTGACTATGAACTTTATTATTGAGTAAATGCTGTTTTGGTTTTGTGTGCTGATATACTCATGTTTCATAAGAAAATATTTACATTTCTATGTTTATGCAATTATGGTAGATTCCCTTTCTGAGTTAAAGAACAAACATTTCAGAAGAAATTGGAGTTGATAAGGTATTTGAGTTATCATTCACATGCATGCATGCATATTTTGTTTTACATTATTATTTCTCTCAAGACAACATTTTGACATTTGCATTCTCTTGTGTAACCACATTTACAATAATTATTTAGGGAGTATTTCCATGATTGACTGGTTTCAATATTCATGATGAGTTCTTTTGTATGATGGATTTTTCTATTCATTGGTTCATTATTTTATTACTATCTGAATGTAAGTATATAAATTTGCTAGGACTACCATAACAAAGTACCATAAAGTGGGTGTCTAAAACTGTAGAAACATGTGCCATAGTTCTGGAGACTAAGATTCTGAAATCAAGATGTTCACAGGTATGGATCCTTTGGAGTGCTGTGAAAAATATGGTTTCTGGTAGTTTGCTGGCAATCTTTGGTACTGTTTGGCTTCTCCTGCATCACTCAATCTGCCTTCTCTTTACATGACATTCTCTGTGTGTCTGTGTTCAAATGTCCCCTCTTAATAAGAACACCAGCCATATTGAATTAGGAGACTTACTTTAATATGACTTCATCTTAATAATTACATTTTCAATGACCTCAATCACAAATATGGTCACATTCTGGGGTTATAATTTCAGCATGAATTTTTGGAGTGACATAATTCAACACATGACAGTAAACATATTTTAATTTTTTAATTTGGGGAATATATTTAACAGTCCTTTCCCAGCTGGCATGTATTATAGTTCTCTTCATAACCAACAATATTGTTGGCTATAAAAATTTTGAATCACCCTTTTGATTAAAAAAATGGCAGAAATGTTCCATAATTATCTTATTTTAAAGTAAGATTAATTGTATTTCTTTTGTTATTCACATTTATCTCTTATTTTTTCTTTAGTACAGATATTATTTTTAAGTAATTTTATCTGCCACATGTTAAGCCAATTTAATCTGTAAAATCTTAAGTTACTAGTTAGAATGATGATTTTGCTATTGAAACATATAGCCATAGCACAAAAGAGCTTAAACATTATAAACATTCTCTTCTTTCTCATAAAAAATTCCATCTGTTATCAAGGTTTTCCCTCCATGAAGTCAACAGAGATCTAGGTTCAATCTGCCTTGCTGCTAGTTACCTTCAGTAGTTAGCAACCATTTCTGTTAGGAAATGTTTATTCCAATTGCTGACATCATCTCACTCTAAATACAGGAATAAAAAAAAAAAGTCACAGTTATTTATGTTCAGAACACTGACCAGAAATTGGACATATTATTTCCACTCCTAATCTGTAGAACAGAAGGTAGATATTTGACAACATTGAACTTCAGGTAATCTTGAGAAATATAGTCTGCTATTTTGGATCCTTGTGATAAACTAAAGATTCTATTAATATGGAAGAAAGAGAATAGATATTAGAAACACCTTGGAGGCTCTGCTATGATCCTCATTTTGTTTCTCTTAAATATATACTTATTCTCATACATTGAATATACTTTTCTGTCTCAAGGGAAGTAACATTAATGTCCCTTGCACTCACTGTATTGTACTCAAAGTCTAGGGTCTTTGAAAAATGTGCAGTCTAACTTATCAGATCTGAATTTGGATCATTATGGCACAGCTATTTTTCACTAAAAGAGGAACTATCTGTATTTCACTTTCTCGATGCCACTACAATCCAAAAGGTGATAGTAAAATAAAGGCATACCAGCAAAAACCTTTCCTTTTAGACTACCGAAGAATGAGATCACATACCAGTGTATGTTTTTGTTTTTGTTTTTGTTCTTTTAGTCGATGATAGACCTTTATTTTATTTATTTATATGTAGTGCTGAGATTCGAACCTAGTGCCTCACACATGCCAGGGAAGTGCACTACCAAGCCCCAGCCCCAGCCCCCAGTCTCTGTTTTGATTGTTAAGTCATAATTTCTATAAAGAAATTTATATATCCAAGGTATATATCATGTGAAAACACAGAACCATATACATGATAGTTCTGCAATGTATGTCAATTCAAAATTTTCCCTTAGAATAGTAAATGTAGAACAAGTGATATAAGCCAATCTCAATTATAACCATATTATCAGTGTAACTACATTTGCTTAGCAATTGTAACCTGAAGCATAATCAGGATTCCAAATTTAAATAAAACAATATATATTTTGAAAGTAAAGAGATAAATAATAATCACAAATATTGTTCAGGGAGTTACTTGATAATAAATGTAAGTAATAATTTATTTTAAGAAATTATAACAAATGGAAGCAGATTAAATGGTGTTGAATTATATTTCTATGTTGAATACTTGGAATAATTTACCTCTAAATGAAAATCTAAAGACAAAATACTACTTTAGAATTAGGCTTTTTAAAATTTTACTTAAGGATATTATTCTCCCTCAGAATGTAGACCTTCAAATATTTTTGTTTATAAATAGTTTTTCTTCAGCCATCCTTTTGATACTTATGTCTTTATGGTCAGTTTTTGTACCTATAGGCTTATTTATTTTACAGTAGAATGCTTTTTGATATATTGTACACAAATGGAGCACAACTTCTCATTCCTCTAGGGCTGTACAAGGTGCAGAATCACACCAGAAGTATAATCATACATACATATAGGGCAATAAAGTCTGTCTTATTCTACTGTCCTTCCCATCCCCACAGCCCCATCACTTCCCTCACTCCCTTCTATACAAACCAAAGTTCCTTCAATCTTCCCTACCCCTCACCACCCAACCCACTATGAATCAGCATCCAATTATCAGAGAAAACATTCAGCTTTTGATTTTTTGGGGGGATTGGCTTATTTTACTTAGCATGATATTCTCTAGTTCCATCAATTTGCCTGCAAATGCCATAATTTCATTGTCCTTTAAGGCTGAGTAATATTCCATTGTGTATATGTACCACATTTCCTTTATCCAGTCATCTGTTGAAGGGCATCTAGGTTGGTTGCATAGTTTAGCTATTGTGAATTGAGCTGCTATAAACATTGATGTGGCTGCATCACTATAGCATGCTGATTTTAAGTCCTTTGGGTGTAAACCGAGGAGTGGGATAGCTGGGTCAAATGGTAGCTCCATTCCCAGTTTTCTGATGTATCTCCATACTGCTTTCCATAATGGTTACACCAATTTGCAGTCCCACCTCAGAAAACCTGTGGACTTTTATCACTTCCTGTTTTGAAAACTTAGGCATGATATTTAGACTCTCTGTGGATCAGGATGCAGTGACTTCCCCAAATAAGCAATTCTCAGACAGATCATTGACACTAAGCTTTTCTTGGAGATATATAGCTTAGGAGCAGAGTGTCTATTTTGAATATGAATGAAAGGATTAGTAATCCTACAAAACTTTAAAGCAAATCCTCAGCAATCACAGTCCAGAACCAGAGTTTGGAGGATATTATTGATTTGAGAAATTCCAAGATGTTTGGACTATAGAAGTTTCTCTGACTATAAAGAGGAATGACTCAAATTTCACAAAATATTACCTACACTTTGAAACCTATTCCTCATTTGTTTGGTATTATAGATATTTACATAAGAAGAACTTTATTTGTTTAACACCTTTTATGATTTGAATATTTGTGCTCCTTACGAAATTCATTTGAAATTTAATCCCCAATACAATAATATTAAATGAAGGCTTTAGGAGGTGATTAGGTATGACTGCTCCACTATCATGGATAGGATTAGCACCTTATAAAGGAACTAAAGGGAAATTGCTGGGACCTTTTCCCCTTTTTATCCCTTTTGCCTTTCTGTGTTCCACCATGTGAGGACACAGCATTTGTTTCCTCAGGATGGCACATCATTCGGGCACCATCTTGGAAGCAAAAACCAGGTCCTCACTAGACACTGAATGTGATCTTTTCTTTATCCTGGACTTCCCAACCTCTGAACAGTGAGGAATAAATTTTTCTCAGGCAATTTACTATAGTGGCAGAAACAGACTGATAACTCTTAAACATATTCAAATATTTTTTGAGTGTCAGATGACATATTTTGCTCTCTAAAATCATATACTGACAGAAATTATTTTAATATATTCATTCCTCTATTGATTTTAGGGTGCCATACATTTTAAATTATCTTGATATACTCATCATTTAATTATATTTGTATTATATATATATTTGAAAGTTTAATAACATGATTATATATTGAGATAAGTTACACATATGTGTTTATATATATAATTTTATAGTTTTCCCATTATTTAAAAAACATGTGATAGAAAACTTTATTTACCAATGAATTTTTTTCCTTTTGTGTTACATATATGCAACATTTATTGAAGATTTTTTATTTTGTTAAAAAAAATTAGCACTTTAATAGGTTATTTTTTTTTATAATTTTACCGATAAAATATCATTACCTTCTTTTGTATAGAGTGTGGGAAGTGGGGCTCAAGTTTACACAATTGGAAAATGGCGATAACACTCCCTCACATGTTTCAGCATTGAAGCTATCTACGTTTACTTTAAACTAGCAACAACTAGGTGTTTCCTACACTATAGTACCCTAGAAAGTAGAGGAGGGTCAAAACAAGGCTATACTGCTTGAAAGAGATGCCCAGCAGCATAAAGCTGCCACTTGAGTTTTCCACAGGGAAGCTCTGTGTGCATGGCTATATATATGTAGCCCTGGGCTTTCTAGTGAATCAGATAGCCAAAATCTGCTGAAAAATCAAGTGACATAGAGGGCATGACTTTGAGGTTTATACTTTGTCACTGGTAAGCAGAGCTCTCCCTCTGTTTCCTATTTGCTATGTGCTAAACTACTCTCCTCCACAATGTCCTTCCACCAAGATTTTCTGCCTCACTTTGAGCCAGAGATATGGAGTTGGCTCACCATGAACTGAACTTCTGAATCCATGAGTAAAACAAACAAACAAAAAACACAGAAACGACTTTTCTTCTCAGTTGTTCTTCTCAGGTCTTTTGATCACAGTGACACAAACTTGACTAAAACAGAAACTGATAACTAGAAGGGTCCTTGCTGCACCTAATATCACTCTGTGGTTCAGAAGCCCCCGGAGCTGGTTTGTGGTAGAAGTTTTGAAAAGTTGAGAGATGCAGGCTGGAAACACTTTAAGATATTGTAAGTGGAGCTTAATAGGTAATTCTGATGGAAGCTCAGAAGACCAGAATGCTGATAGGACTATGGACTAAAGACTGGATAAAGGGCATTTGGAGTGTGATAAGGATTTGAGGGTATAGTTATTATGAATATTAGTGCCCTCATAAAAGTAGCTTCAGAAAACTTCCTCACCCTCTGTCATGTAAGGGAACCATGAGATGATGTCCTTTGTAAATCCATAAGTGAGCTCTTACAAATATGCTGACACCTTGATCTTGGACTTTCTAATCCTCACAACTGAGAAAAATAGATTCTTGTTCTTTATAAGCTGCTCAGTGTATGGTATTTGTTACAGTGACCCAAACAGCCTAAAGTAAAAACAAAAACAAGAACAATACAATAGCAACACACACACACACACACACACACACACACACACACACACACACAGAGGAAATGGTAGATAGATTCCTATATATATATATATATATATATATATATATATATATACACAAATATATACATAAATACACACGCCTATATATATATTTTTTTTCTTGTGTGTCTTTATGTGTGTGTATTACTTCTGTTCATAAAATTTGTGTCCAAAATATGTTAATTTTATGTCTGCTTCATTAGTTTAATATAACTATGAGATTTTTCAAGTTATTACATATTATTGTTTTCCTCTGCTGTATAATGTTCCAGTTTATGAATATACCTCTATTTGTTTATCTTTCCTACTGACTGTTGATAGCTACTAGGGATGTTTGTGATGTTTTACTATTAGAAATACTGCTACTCAAAACACTCTACATATTTTTTGAAATCACACACACACACACACACACACACACACACATCAAGGACACTTGCCATTACTCAACAACTCATTGTTCCTCATAAATATGCATTTGTTTAGCTTCACTGACATTGCTTAGCATTTTCTAGGTGTTTGTAACAACTTAAATGACAACTGACAATATATACATATACTAATTAATTTTTCTATATTCCTGGCAATATATTATATATAAATTTTGAAAATTATACTTTTTCTGTGACTATATCATAAAATTTATGAAGGTTTATATTTTTCTAATCACTAATAAAGATGAGTAAATGTGGTAGGCACAATTATAACATGCCTCCTCTACAAGATTAACTGCCTTATAGTGTACACACCCAGCAAAATTCTCTCCCCTTGAGTGTAAGTCAGTCTTATAAATAGTTTATTATGAATATAATGGAACTTGCTCTTATGATTAGGTTATGTTAATATGGCAAAGTTGAAGGAATTATGTAGATGTAATCAAGATTTCTAATCAGTTGACTTCGAGTTAATCAAATGTTAGATTAGCTTAGGTGAGCCAGACCTAATCAGATGAGCCCTTCAACAAAGGTCAGAAGTCAAGGATTTAAACCAGTAAACGCTCACTACCTTGTGCACCAGCCCTGAGGAAACAAACAGTCAAAATTTACGTAGTGCAAAGTAACTGAGTTCTTCCAACAACCACATGAGATCTAAAGGAGACCCTGAAACTCAGCTGACATCACAGCTTCAGATAATACTTTGATGGTAGCCTGTGGGATACTGAGTATAGGGCCCAGTGCTTGACTCAGGAAAATTATGAGATGAAGAATTTCTCAATTTGTGGAATTTTGTTATATGGCAATAGAAAACGAATATATCAACTATGTAAATATGTATATATGTGTGTGTGTGCACATGTGTGTATATGTGTATATATGTACATATATATGTAATATATGTATAAATATAATGTGGAGGAGGTATAAATTGAGATGGAGGATGTCTTTTGGTAGGGGTAAGTAATGACTGGTAGTGATCACCATGGAGCTTCTGGAATGTTATATTTCTTGATTTTGGGGACTTTAAGTTGATATGCTCATTTTTTGAAAATTCATAACTGTGCATTTATGATTTTTACTTTTTAGTTATGTTTTCCTTTGATAAAAATTTACTAAAATTTAAGTTTTATGAATCTCATTTTCTTATGAAAAATAATTTTCTTGTCATTAAAATAATTGGCAATATTTGGAGATTATGTTTTCATAGAGGCTTGGTGGATCATGTTTTAATAATACAGACAACATCTCTGCATTCATTTGAATTTCTAAACTTTTCATTTTCTTTTATTCAATATCAAGTTTTTTAAACCTCATATAAATAGTATTGGACACTGCTGAGTCCATTTTAAAGTCTATTGTATATAGTTGTTGGTATCTGATATGGAGAATATTTTAGTAAATTTTAGTGTTATCTGCTAATATAATTTTAGAGAGTACTATTAGTATATTAAATTTTGAGGTCTTATGGATAAGGAACAATAATATTTTTAAAATAATAATGATGCATATGCTCCAGTTATCACTAGGAAAATCCTTATGTTTATTGCACGTGCACATACACACACACACACACACACACACACACACACACACACATTCTATTATTAGAGGAGTCCCTGAAAAAATATATTTTTTCTATTCTCATAAGTTAATTTTCTATGATGTGACTGATGTACTATTGCCCAACCTCACCACCATCTAAAATTGTATCCTATGTGTTTTTATAAATTTCTCCAATTTGAATAGTACATTTGAAAGAAAAAAACATAGTAAAACATGGAATGTAGCAATATTAGCTTCTAAAATATATTATTTTACATTCTAATTACTGTTACAATTCCATATAGAAACAGCAAGATAAAATCTAAATTAAATGTAAAATTACATTCTTTAGATACCATATTTTGACAATAGACCCACTGGTCTTATATTTACCTTACA
Source organism: Tamias sibiricus (assembly GCA_025594165.1). Classification (NCBI taxonomy): domain Eukaryota; kingdom Metazoa; phylum Chordata; class Mammalia; order Rodentia; family Sciuridae; genus Tamias; species Tamias sibiricus. The sequence continues at coordinate 140,307,646 of CM046658.1, read as the reverse complement.
TTGCTCCAAAACTTCAAGTAATTTCCCCTAGAAGGAGATTCACAATTGAATATGCTACTAATTTAAAAAAAAACTAATCAGTTTGTGCTCTGTTTGCAATGCTAAAGAAAATAAATAATTCTCTTTTCTGCATAAAGAGCTTAGAGTATGATTATGAAAATAATATAGTTAATATATAGTTAAATAGCTATATAGTTAAATAGCTAATTCCCATAGGCTAGAACCTAATCAGTTTTATTGTGTTCTAGTTATTATTTTTCTGTATTGGAAGAGCAAAATAGTAATCCAAGTTATCTTTTACAAATATCAAGAATAGCTGTGAAGAGGTTGCAGAATTTAAGTATAACCCTTGCATTCAAAAGACATGTTAGGAGTTGTTTAACCTTGACCATGTAGAAATAGCACAAATCATGAAGATATAACCAAAAGTGCTCAGAAAGTGACAAATTAATTAATACCAGGATAACTATATACTTAAAGGTATAAAATTGGGCATGGTGAAGCACTGTATTGAGAAATAGGTGCCACAAGATTGAACCAACCTAGAATCTTGTGCTACCACATGAAGAAGAGCTACTTCAGAGGGTTACCTAGATCACAGAGCAGTTTGTTGAACAAGACATATCAAAACTTTCTTGTGATCAGTCTTTGAAATACTGTGTTCTTTTTTTCCTTTTAGTGTAACCTCCTTTTTCCTGATTGACACAAATTATGCAGTGGTTGAGAATATGTGCAAGAGTAAGTCAACAGATTCTGTCTAAAGAATTTAGATAATTAATAGTACTACAAAGAGTAATAAGTATGTTGAAGAAAAAAAAAAAAAAGAACTGTGTGAATATTCCAAATTATCAATTACACTCCACAAAACTGCTTGTAATATTGTAAAAGATCTAAAAGAGGCAATAAGAAAAAAATGAATGGCATAATTAACAAAATAATTTAAATAAAATATAAATCATCTTAACAATTTAAATAAAGCCTTTTAATTAAAACTCAGACAAAAATCTAATAAAATGCTGTATGAAAAAATGCACACTAAAAATTACCCTAAAAGACTCAGAGACAGAAAAAGTAGATATAGTCATTCTGGATATATGCAATGAATAAAAATTCAAAGTTGGCATTAGCCATTTTTAATTACAAAAATTGTAATTAAATGCAAAAAATAAATAAATAACATATAATCCAATACAAGGAAACTTAAAGAGAATTTCATGCACCAAATAATGTAGCATTGTCACAGAGCCAAATCATCAGAAAATGTAAGGAGGAATAGGAACATGTTTGTAGAAGGAGACATTAATTTTTATTTTATGTTTTATGTTGTTGAAAAAGCAACAGTTAATAAAAATGATGATTATAATACTCTTTGGTTGTAAATTTTCAAATTCTGTACCTTGATAATAATAAATACATTTTTATTACCACATACTTTTCAATAAATACATTGTATATTAAGCTACAAAACACTTCAATCAGTTCTGAAAAGTTTAGCTAAAATTGACTACATCCTCTAATTTAATTCAGTAAACACAGAAGTGGTAGGAAAATATGAAAAGTAACAATGTATAAATTTTAAAATTATGGATGTGTAAAAACTATATTTTGTATGAGATATATACATATGTGTATTTAGCAACTTCATTAGGTATATTTTAAATATCATTAAATGAACTTATTTCAAGTGTGATTTAAACATTTTAGTAACGTTATTGACTGGTGCAACAGGTAGCATTAAGTCTGTTTTATAAATTTCCATTTTTCCCAGTAAGATCCTGTATGTGTAATGAAAGTACGTTCCCTTCCCAACTCCATCCACAATCATCTCTATTCTGTAAAATTGCCCTTGTTGAACATCAAATGTTTTCTCTGATATGGCGAAGCTAGTCTAAAGAGAGAAAGAGGGAGAGAGAGAGGGGGAGAGAGAGAAAGAGAAGAAAGAAAGGAAGAAACACCAGGGGGATTCCATCAAAATAGAAGAAAGATCAGTAGAGTAGAGAAAAGGAATTGAGGGGGTAAGAGGAGGGACAGGATAAGGAAAAAACAGTGGAATGAATCTGACCTAACTCTCCTATGAACCAATAAAAAAATAGAAAAAAAGTGCTTGTATTGGACCTGTTATATAACTGGGCTCATGCAACACATAATCTCCTCTGTCTAGTTGCCTACTCTTAGAATAATATTTCAGACTTTAATCCATGATGGAACACAGTCTATAGTTCCTTTTCTAATTGCTGAGTAATATTTTTATTGTGTAGTCATTCCATATATTGTCTATCCACTCCTCAGTTGATGGACATTTAATTTATTTCCACTTTGCATATTATGAATAACACTTCTGTGAACATTCATGTGAAAGTCTTTGCCATGGGTATGTATTCATTCATCATGGGCATACACTCTGAAGTACTGCATCCTATGGCAGTTTTATGTTTGACTTTTTAAGAAAACACCATTCTGTTTTCCAAAGTAGCTACACCACTTACACTTTTCCAGCACTGTATGAGAGGTCCCATTTCCCCACAGAGTTGCCAGTATTTGTTAGCATTAGTTTTATTTTCTATTGTTAATGTGGTGGGTCTAAAATTGTATCTCATTCTAGTTTTAATTTGCATTTCCTAATGAGCTCTTTGCATGCACTTATTAGCCATTTGCATATATTATTTATAAAATCTGTTAATATCTTTTACCCATTTTGAAAATTTACATACAGTATGTATGTCATAAAATATGTTATTGTGTGTATTATAAATGTATGGAAAATAACTGAAATTTCTGTATTTAAATTTATGGAAAAAGGCTAAAGTTTTTTTAGGAAGCAAATTCATGGCCAAGATATTTATATTCATGGAAAGAATAGAATGTAAGTAAATGAATCATCAAATAATAACCTAGAAATTACAAAATCAACATAGGGAAAACTAAAAATAATTAAGACAGACCTAAACATAAATCAATAAATTAGAATAAATAGAACTAAATGAATTAATAAAACAATAATAATAAAACAAATTATTTTCTAAACTAATCAAGGAAAATTTATTATACTCAAATGCACATACACACTAATAATAGATGAAATACTAGATAAATGGGATATTAACTAAATAATGTGAGGCTACATTTTCTACTTTATATCCATACATTTTGAATCTGAATAAAATAAATAATTTTTTAAGAAAAATATAAATTGCTACAACTAACAACAAAACAGAAAGGTACCTTGAATAGAGTCATGCAAAGAAACAAAAATTTTAAAAAGATTTATGCTATAAAATGAACTGTTTCCCCAAGCAATTCATTAAGAGATGATTGAAATGTTTCTCCTCATCTGAGGGGAATATATTCTGAATCCCCACCCCTACCACTGGAACCATAGTCCATACTGAATCTTATAACTGAATCCTATATATTCTATGATTTTTCCTATACTTACATTCTCATGACAAAGTTTTATATATTTGATGCAGTGAAAGAATAATAGCAATAATAATGAAATAAATCAATTATAACATTATACTATCATAAGTTACATGATCCTTTCTCTTCTTTCTTATTTGCAAAATAATAATATCTTATAGTTTAACCATTTTACTTAACGAAAGCATTTTGCAGTTTCTCCTTAGCATGCCTGAATTGCCAGCATTACTGTTACTGTACTTTGGTGCCATTACGAAATTTAAAAAAAAAGGTTATTTGAGCATAAGCACCAAATTTCTGCCACAGTTGTTTTGATTATTGAGATATCTACTGAGTTACTAGTATATGGGCAGCCTATACAGTGTAAATACATTGGACAAAGGGATAATTAATTTCCAGGGCAGAAGGAGCAGGATAGCTTGAAATTTCATCACACTAATTGTTAGATATGCAGGAACCATAGGCTTAAAGTTCGCCACAAGTTCACCCTGTTCCACAGGCAGAGGGACAAAAGGTTGCTCTGTTCTCTGGGCAGGATGTTTCATCATCCCCAGGTAGGAGCCAATAGGCTTGAAGTCTGCCCTCACACCACAAGCAGGAGCCAATAGGCTTAAAGTTCACCCTCCCGCCAAGGGCAAAGAGCCAGTAACGTTAAAGTTCGCTCTGATACATCCACTACCAGTAATCCCTATATAAACTCTTGTCCATTCAAAGTTCAAGAGCCAGGCAACGAGAAGGGAGACAACAAGAGGAAGAGAGACAAGGAGAAGAGAGCCAGATGAAGACAGCCAGACAACAAGAAGAGAGAGATGATGAGACAGAAGACACCCAGACAGAGGAAGAGAAAGATGGAGAAGAGGCAGCCACTGCACCAGCCTTAGACCCACCGTCTCCAGCCCAATGGCAGCTACCCCAGCTGATAGCTCCAGAGACAGCAGCCTTTAAGCTGCCTGTCGTGGCCAGCCACTGCGCCGCGGGAGGAAAACTCGGAGGCAGAGTAAATCTATTACTACTTTTACTTCTACTTTCTTAGAGAGAGCTTAGAGAGAGAAAGAAAGATTTTTCTTCTTCTTAGAAAGAGCTTAGAGAGAAAGATTAGAGAGAGCTTTCTTCTTTCTTCTTTTCTTCTTAGCTTAGAGAGAGAGAAAGAGCTTTTCTTCTTAGAGCTTAGAGAGAAAGAGAGAGAGCTTGAAAGAGAGAGATTTCTTTCGAGAGAGAGAGAGCTTAGCTTTAAGAGCTTCTTTCTTCTTTCTTCTTTCTTCCTCGGGAGCCTCAGCTTGACTCTGACCAGGAATTACTTCTTCTATCTGGTTTCTCTTCTGTAACCGCTCTGCCTACATTCTGGCCGCTCTGATTCTTTTCTTCTTCTCCGACCCGAACTCTTCTTCCAACCGAGCGACTGCATGACTGACTGAATGAATTCATTCTTTTCTTGACTTCGACCGCTTTCACCCGATTCTATACCTTTACCTTTGCGGGTGCCTCACGTGCATTTACAGGTGCGTCACATACATACTTATTATCAGGTGGAACTTATGGCTTCCAGCTGACCGCAATAGCCATCTCCCTAATTGGGGCTCCTTCAGCAGCCAGTGCAACCAGACTCCCACCTTTTGTTCAGAGCTTGCACACTCTTCCACCAGAGCTTGCACACTTCCTGAGCTTGCATACTCCCCTCTCCCTGACTCCTTTCTCCCACCAGAGCTTGCACACTTCCCTCTCCCTGACCCCTCTCCCCATTCCTTTTCTACCCTTAACCAGCCATAAAGACCAGTTAATACATCTCTTGGCTGCACGGCCGTCCCCTGTGTGATTTTTGCCCTTCACTAATCACGATGATTCACTATTTAAAACTTATAAACTGTTTATTTCTGAAATTTTTCCTTTAATATTTTCAGATCATGGTTTACTGTGGGTAATTGAAACTACAAAAAGCAAAACTGCAGATAAGGGCAGAGGGGTTCATAATTTCAAAGCTATTTAAAATCCTCTGAAGTACAGAAGAAAGAAAAAAAGATAGCCAAATATTAACCTAAAACAGTGATAAAAGATACACTTCGTCTGCTATGCTGTCCCCCTAAATCAAGAGAATTCCAGATCAATTATACTTGTGAATACCAGCTTAAAAAACATTAAATAGCCATGTGCAGTGGTACACACCTGTAATCACATCCCAGTGGCTTTGCAGGCTGAGGCAGGAAGATCACAATTTCAAAGCCAGCCTCAGCAATTTAGCAAGTCCCTGAACAACTTAGTGAGACCCTGTCTCAAACAAACAAACAAACAAACAAAAAGTCTGGGGATGTGCTTCATTGATTAAGTGCCCCTGGGTTCAGCCCCTGGTACAAAAACCAACCAAACAGAAAGCATTAAATAAAATATCAGCAAACATTACCCTGATGTGGATTAATCCAGACTAAAGGACTAAAGGACTAAAGGAATCATGGGTGCACTTGGTGTGCAATTTCCTTAAATCTGGTTTCTCTACTACCAGTATCCACATTTAGCATTTAAATACTACTTAGTGATAGTTGATGTTGATTCACTCATCATCCTGAAGTGTCTAATATGCGCAGGTGACTCTCAGGTGTCTCGCATCACTGTTAGTCTTCAGTAAATTATCTTATAAAGTATGACTGATGTCTTGGTCTTCTTGCAAGGAGTCCCAGGACTGCTCTCTGCTGTAATCCTTCTTTGCATTTCTCTAAATGGTTCACATCAGTTTTATTTTTTGTTTGCAAAAGAAGGAAAAAATATTCCTAGAACAGAGTTATTAGATACTGCAGTTCTACACTTAATTACTTAATTTTATGCATAACTCATTTAATCAGATAGGGATATAGTGGTTCTTTTGAATACAGTGCATGCACTTGTAATTTTGCACTTAAAACATCAAATCAAACAAAACACATAATATGTAAACATAACATTTTTCATATTTCAAGAATAAGCTTCTTAAAAAAAGTCATTAAATTAGTGATCAAATCCAGAGCAACACACATTAAAACCAGCACATCTAGGTCAGGGAAATAACTTTCCATTTCTGACTCTTTTTTTTTTCCTGTTCTTATCTTAATCAATCCATATTCTAATCAATTTGTTATATTTGTCTGTCTGTTATAGGGCTATTATTCAACTGTTTCCTGGAATTTTCTTAAAATTCTGCTCTCATAGAAGACTTAAACATGCTTTTAGGATAAGCTGGGCATTCAGATTCCTTTCTGAGGACAATAGAAAGCCTTGGATTATCTACTAATGGAAGTAAATGTCTGGCCTGATTGGGAGGAAAGTGCAACAGCATTGTACATTTTCTGTTCTTATTGAAAGAAGGAATGAGATTGGAATAAGTGCTATGGGAGGAAACTAGAAATAAGGTAATTTCTTTGGGTCTTGCCTGGACGAGCATAAAGAGGCCTAGATAAGGTGTGAGACAGGGTATTGAGAAAGCACATAATTAAGGGTAGGCTGCCAGGAGGGCGCAGAAGGGACACTATGGTTTTAGAGCAGTGAAGTAGCAAGTCCAGACTTACAGGAATTCATATACCTGAGGTCTGGAACAGTCAAACCAGCTTGAGGCCATCTATCACCATAGCAGTTATTGGCTGCGGGGCTGTTTGAACCCTAGATTCCTGGAGAGAGTACAATACCAGAGTGACTACATCACAGAGCTCCTGACCCTGAGATCCAGTAAGTAGATGTTCATAAAGCAAGGATCAAGAGGTTTGGTTCTCCCTGGGCACTTAGCTCTGTTGGCGAACAGGCATTCATTAGAGAGATAAGGCTCAAGTTTGAGAGATAGGTCGTAAGTATTAGCAAGAGCCTATCTGAGGCCTCCTAAAGTAAAACAGCAGGCCACCCACCATAGCAGTGAGGGCTCAGAGAAGGCACAGCTGTGGCTGTCATAGAAGGCTAGGACCAAGGAAATAATTTTATTATAAATGTTAGTGTTGCCAAGAAAAGCAAAATGTACAAGGTGAGATAAATATTTTTATTATTCATAAATATATATTTTTGTTGATTTTAACTCACTTGAGCAATTTTTCATTTCACCTATAGAGAGTTAATGTGAAAATTTTAAAGTTAGTTTTTAAAAAACTGGAATTAGAAAGGACTGTGGAGATAATTTTTTTTTCTGCCACATTTCCTTAAAAAAATTCAAATGAGAAATATGATAGGGAGATTTGCTAACTTGCTTAAGAGTCATTCAACATTGAGACATAATGAAAGATTTTTTTTTTTTTTTTTTTTTTTTTTTTGGTACTAGGGATTGAACTCAGGGGCACTTGACCACTGGGACACATCCCCAGCCCCCCCCCCCCTTTTTGTATTTTATTAGAGATAGGGTCTCACTGAGTTGCTAAGTGCCTCACCATTGCTGAGGTTGGCTTTGAACTTGTGATCCTCCTGCCTCAGCCTCCCAAGTGCTGGGATTACAGGCGTGGCCACCGCACATGGCTTAATGAAAGAATTAATAATACACCTGTTGCTTATTCATAGCACAAATGTATTTTAATTATGTAATAAACAATCCTGTTGCTAAAAAAGAGTTAATTTGTCAAATATATTTTTGAATTTATTTCCATTAATTTTTTTTTAAATTTGTGACTTAATAATTTAAGCTTATAGGAATATAAGTCCTTTACTCCTCACTAAATAAAAGTAAAAGCTACTTATAACTCATTTCCAGCAATAGGCATTGGTACATTCTATATGAATATACAAAATATAGAATGTCACTATGCATACATTCTTCAATAAATATAATTTATGCATTTATATATAAATACACATAAGGATATATGTGCACATATTTTCTAACTTGCTTAAGAGTCATTCTACATTGAGACATAATGAAAGAATTTTATTTTTGGTATGTGCACATATATCCTTATGTGTATGTAACATTAACAATATATCCTTATGTATATGTAACATTAACACCTATTCTTTGAAGATGTAATTTATAGATGGTGTGTTATTTATACCTGGTGTGTTAGTCCATTTTCAATTGCTACAACAAAATATCTGAGGCTGAGTACTTTTTAAAGAAAAGAAGACACTTATTTAGCTTACATTTCCTGGCTGAAATTTCAAACAGCATGGTGTCAGCTCTGATTCAAACGCCACCTATGTGCAGGACATCATGGTGTATGGCTTTCTGGTGGGAGCATGTGTCAGAGTGAGAGATACCATGGCAAGACAGAGATCCAGAGAAAGACTCAGAAGTCAGAGCAAGAGTGCTAGGAAAACCAGGTTACATAGGGAGTGACATGGACCTACTAAGCTACTTGGTACAAACTTGGGGCTAGAGTCTCAGCCTTCCATTAAGGTCCACAGTGAAAATCTTGGTTCTGGCTTGTCTCAGGAGTCATCTCATTTACATTATTAAAGATACCTATTTCTACTTTTACTGAGAAATATGTGTGTGATAAATGGATAGGTAGTTGGATTCAGAGGTGGATAGATAGGTAGACAGATGAGAGAAGGGAAAGAGAGAAAGAGAAAATGAGCAAGAGAAATATTTTAAGGGGATTAAAAGAGAGGGAGAAACAGGAAATAAAATTATTTCTCAAGAACATGGTAGAGTGGATGCGGTTAGGTAATTGATAGGAGGGAAGAACTGTTAACAGAGGAAGCGGAAGTTGCAATTTTCTCAGCCTGACAAGCTGAGGAAGGCATGGTGCAAGGTTATATCCCACTTCCCAGAATGATGGTTGAGAAGATGGCAACTTGGCTCTCAACACTGCTTTACCTGATACAGAATATTTTAATGATTATAATAGAAACAACTTGGAAAATATAAGACTCTTGATTTAAATTGTTCTCTTATGTATATCATCCAAGAATTGAGCAATTCAGACATTTATCTCAACTATTTAGCAATCCATTTTTTTTGCTAGTTATTAGAATGACATTCTTTTCTTGAGTGATTCCAGTATATCATTATGTTTACTTTTATGTTTCCATTTTTTCTGTTTTTACATTTATTTCCCCTCAGGCTTTGGAACAACATAATGCTTGGCATATATATGTTGAATAAAATGTATATAATTACTAAAATACATTACATATGAATTAAAGAAGCAACTCAGAAATAAAACAAGTTCTTAAACTTTTTATTTTCATAGAAATCATATTCTTTCCCTAGGCCTTATTCTTGACCAGGAATCTAGGGTAGGACTATAGTAAAACCACTCTCCATTGTTCTTAATTCTATAGCTTCTCAAAACAGAAAAATACAATGACATAAAAACTAAAGAATATATTAAAATTATAAATTTTGGACACTTTTAGCTTGAACTAGAATAAAATATCCTCTTTCTTCCCTTGGCATTTTTATTATTATTCAAAAACTTGAACAGAATAAAATAGCAAACAAAGGAAGACTTTGAGTGACGGAATGAAAACGATTGCCTGGCTGAAGCCCGTGGAACTTGAGGAATGAAAATACCTTGAGTTTCTTTAGTTTACTCTTTACCTCCCATCTCTCCAGGACGGGACACCAGAGAAGACCGCAACCCACAAACACCAAAAGAAGCAGACAAAAAAGACCTAAGAAAAGCCTACTTCTTCCACTGAAGAATGAGGAAAAGGGCATCTTAGTAGAATAGCACTTTTTTTTTTCTTTTTTTTTTTTTTTTTCGATACCAGCCCAATTCCAATTAACACTAGTAGAAAATTGTCTTCTCCCTATACCTGGTGTCAGTGAAGTCAAGCATGGAGCCAAATTTTTACCATTTACTTGGCAGCAACTGACAATATTTTGATTATTTCACCAGAATAGTTTTTGTGTGTCTGAACTTTTATTCCACAGGCAGAAATATGGAAGAACAAGGCAGTGAAATATGGTATTATTTAGTACCCTACTTCCCCACATGTCTCAGTGTGTAAGAGGCCCAAGAGGACAATGAACCTCCAGCATTACTGTCCTCCACTCCTACCCTCAGCAATGAGGTACAATGAGGTTGCAAGAGGTGGTATGAGTTGACCTTATGTTATCCTTCCTGGGAATCAGTACAGTTGAGCTTCCATCTTCACTGAGCAACAATAAGGTAGTGCAATTCTGTGCTCTATCATTTGGGGAACAATGTCAGTGATGCCTCATAAGAAAAACATTGATCTTCACCCAAACCTTTGTGGTGGAGATAAACGGGGTGATTGCTGAAAAAGGCAATTAAATAGGATTCAGGTTCTTACAACATATCCCAGAAGTCCGGGACACAATCCAAAATCACACATCATCTTTAGAGCCAGGACAGTGATACTTAAATGAGAAAAGACAAACAACAGATGCCAATACTGATATGACTCAGATGTTAGAATCATTCAACAAAGATGTAATTTGCTTCAGTATGCAATTATGAACTCTAGTAATAAGTGGAAAAAATAGAAAACCTAGAAAAAAATTTCAAAATCCAAAAATAAGCTATAGAATAGAAAAATAAAGGCAAGAAGTTGTTGGGGGCGTTCTAATAACTGAAATGTAAAAAATAAATAAATAAATAAAAATTTCACTGCATTGTCTCCATAGTAGAGTGAAGATGATAGAAGAAGGAATCAACTTTGTGATAGAGGAATAGAAATTACCAAATATGAACAACAACAATAAAAAGTTAAAAGAGCTTCAGAGATCTGTGTACCTAAAACAAATGATCTAATATCCATGTTAAAATATCCTATAATAAAATAAAAGAACAGTAGTTAAAAAATATGAAAAGAAATAATAGCTGAAGACTTGCAAGATTTTGGTTAAATGCATAAGCCAACAGATTGAAGATGCTGAACAGAATCCAAACAAACAAACAAAAAATCCAAAGAAACCTATACTAAGACACAGCATAATCAATCTGAAAACTAAAAACAAATAAAAATCTTGAACTGAACTAAAGAAAAATGACACATTTCCTATAAGGAGGGAGAGTTTAAATGACAGCAAGATTCTCATATGAAACTATGGAATCAGAAGGAAGTGCATATCCTTTCTTAAGTATTAAAAGAACAATCCTGAATTGTATGTACAGAAAAATATTCTTCAGGAATTAATAGACCTTCAGCAGAAGAAAAATTAAGATAATTTGTACCCAATTAACCTATAATAAAAAAATGAAGGAAGTTCTCCTAATCTTTCACCAACACATCAGAATTGAATCACATATAGGATTATCAGCCAACAGTATCCCAATAGCAATGAAGTATAGTCATTTATTTATTCTTTTGTTTGCTTTTCATACAGTAGGCACTTGACTACCAGCTTTGCCAGATACTAGGCTAGGTGTCGGGAATATATTTCTGAACACGATAGAATTGCTCATTCATGCAGAAAGCTTAAAATCTTCAAATCTTCCAGGAGAAACTAACCTCAGACAAATAATAAGACTGATGTGCTATTCGTGATCATATTAAATCTTTTGAAAATGTGTGGGTGGTTTCCATGAGGTTGTATGTAAAAGGATTCTTATATCATCTTGCAGATGGGGTAGGGAGAGCTTTCTTTTTCTTTCATTATCTTGTACATGAGTTTTTGGGAGACACATTATATCCAAATCACAACATTGATGTATAAAGGAAGCAGTTTCAGGCATTTTAATCACTTATAAAAAGCCAAGCGCAATAAGAATTTAATGTATAACAGAGAAATTAAGCTTTTTATGGTAAGCAACTCCTGAAATTAATGTAGCCATTATAAATTTTGAACATCATGCCCAATATGAAGTTGTTTCAGTGTTTTAAATGGAGGAGCATTAGGACCAAAACACCAAAGTGCTTTCATTCCCTCACAAAGCACTTTCTTTCTCAGGGTATGTAAGAGTTGAGTGACATGTTGATTCTCCTCCATGATGATTCTCAGTGATAGCTATTTGTGATAGGGACAGCTACTGGCAACCTTGAACTTTGGAGTGACTTGTACCTTCTTTAACATTTTACTGTTTCATTTACAAAATAATGATGTAATTGATTATAACTTACTCAACATATTATCTATGTAATTTCTTCCAGTGGAATTCTAATGTTTTCTTTTTTAAATTTTGTTTTATTGTTTTAGTTATATGTGGCAGTAGAATACATTTTGAATACCTTATTCTAATTCGGATGCCAGAACTTCTCCTTCCCTTCTTTTACCTCCCCCCAGCTCTCTTCCTTCTATTGGTCTTTCTGCCATTTACCCATAGTTTTATTTAAATTAATTTCTTGTGGATGTACCTAAAGGTGAAATTCACTATGTTGTATTAACATATGTACATAGGAAAGTTGTATCAGTTTAATTCCACTGCCTTCCCTTTTACTATCCCCCACCCTTCCTTTTATTCCTCTGTGTCTCTAATCTATTTCTTTTAAAAAAATATTTTTAGTTGTAGATGGACACAATACCTTTTATTTAATTTATTTTATTTTATTTTTATGTGGTGCTAAGGATTGAACCCAGTGCCTCACATGTGCAAGGCAAACACTCTATCACTGAGCAACAATCCCAGCCCCTAATCCACTGAATTTCTATTCTTTCCCTACCTGCTTATTGTGGGTATATATAAGAGAAAGGAAAAAAAAAAAAAAAAAAACTTTGTTGTTTGGGGATTAGCTTATTTCACTTAGCATGATAGTCGCCAGATCCACCCATTTACTAGCAAATGTCATAAAGTCATTTTTTTTATGGTTGAGTAATTCTCTATTGTGTATATATACCATATTTTCTTTATCCATTCATTGGTTAAAGGGCACCTAGGTTGGCTCCATAGCTTAGCTATTGTGAAGCTTACTGCTATAAACATTGGTGTGGCTACATCACTGTAATACGGTGATTTTTAAGTCTCCTGGATATATGTGAACAGTGGGATAACTGGGCCAAATGGTGGTTCCATTCCTAATTTTTTAAGGAATCTCCATACTGCTTTACAGAGTGGTTACACTAGTTTGCAGTCCCACAAACAATGTAACATTTTCTTAAATTAGAACTAATCAATAAGAAAATTGTACTTTTGATAGTGTCTAGCAAATATCTGCCAAAAAAATTACGTTAATTTAAGGTAATGCCTACAGGTTAGACAAAACTTCCTCAAAATCCACATAAAGTATCCTAAGGAAGCAATCCTGAGTAATATCATTTACTGGGTTACATTTCAGTGTTCATACCAGCTGTGTACCCACAGATATCCATGCTGTATCTTGGAGATAGGGAAAGTAGAAATTCATTTACTCTCCCAGCTCAAACTAACAATTCTATATCTAGTAGTATTTAACATGCCTAATATATATCTTTTTCTCACCCCATCTCCTTCTCTCTTATCACTAACAGGTTCATGCATATTTAGGTAAACTGGGTTTTATGAAGAGCTCGGTCTACAACAAATAGTTCCACATGCCAGGTGCACAAACTTAACTTTAATAAAAATCCAATGAAGTTCAAATGCCAATTTATGAAAAAACAAACGTGTCTCCAAAATTTTTGAAGGAGACATTTTTTATCTCTGAACCCTGAATAGAGAAGGTAAGGTAACTACTAGTCACTGTTCAGCAGGAAGAGCAATAGCTGGGGTGGTAGAATGCTGGTGGTAGAATGCCCCGCATTCAAGCCCTAGCTCAGAGATAAAAAAATAAAAGAAAAAAATTTTTGGAAAAGGAAAAAGGAGCAGCTAGATTTGGCATCTACTTTCTTTGTGGGCATTCTTCCTCCTTTGTATATAGAATATACCTTATTTATTATTTATTTATTCTCACTGATCCTAAACTCTCCTCCAAGATTTTATTGTGACCATTTCACATGTAATCTATCTCTTTCTCCATCCCTTTCCCCAGCCTGTCTCCCCACCCTCCCAGACATTATACTAGCTTGTTGCTACATCTGGCTTGACAAATTCTAACCTGACAGTTTTATTGACCTACATGTATTCCTTAACATCTGACCTCTAGATTAGATCAGTGTGGGGTTAACATCTATTTACCAGGATAAATCTTCCAAGTACCTGAAAGAAATTTCAGAGTATTCCATTTGAAAATATGTCAATAGATTGAAGACACCTCCACTCTGTCAAAAGTAATTTTTGAAATTTAAATAAGGTTTTATTTCTTGATTATCTAACAATGCAGTTTAGTTAAAACAAAATCTTAGACCTTCTTGATGGGACTTATCATTATAAAAGAAACCAGGGAGCACAAATGACTAAATATTTGTCTCTTTCCAAAAGTTACATGTTAAAATCCTAACCCCCAAAGTGATGGTATTGGGAGTTGGAGGCTTTGAGACATGATTAGGACAGGAGGGTAGAGCCCTCAGAAGTGGCTTTAGTGTCCTTACAAAAGAGACCCCCTTATGAAAGAGAGCCTCACCTTTCTGACACACCAGGATACAGCAGAAAAAAATAGCACTCTATGAACCAGGACGCAAGTCCTCACCAGATTGAATTTAATGGCACCTTGATCTGAAACTTTCCAGACCCTAAAACAGTGGAAAACAAATTTGTTTTCCATAGACCAAACCAACTTATGGAATTTTGTTATAGCAGCCAGAATGGACCAAGATAACCACTGAAACACATCACTGCAGAGGAAACATTTCCAAAGATATCAGTAGAAGCAAATAAAAAGACAAATATATTTCTGAGAAACAATTTGATTTTCAAATGTAGTAATATTAAATACATGAACTCTATAATAATGTTCATAATTGCTTACATTTAAATAAACTTCTAAGGTAAAAAGAAAGTCCCATTTTAATAATATCAATAACTTTTTATTAAGAGCCTTCGGTTTCAGATATATCAGAGATGTATTATTTGTATTTATCTTCCAATATGTTTTATGTATTAAATATTGTATTCATGTATTACAAGAGCAAATTGAGGCTCAGAGGGATTAATAGCTTACTTAATAGGTTTGTTAAAAAGTGGTAAAATTTTGATGAAAACTCAAGTTGGTTTGTAAATTCTGTTCAGAGTTCCAGTTCACTATGGCGATGTTTAAACTCTTGGCATAGATAATATTTTGACTACATTATGATATGATTCTTAGAGCCTACTAAACTGACATGGAAATTCCAGCGAGAATTCACACTGTTGAAGATGATAGTCACATACCCTGAGTGTAAAAAGCACAGAAAAATTTTTTTTGAAAACTATAAAAAATATTATTTTAAAATTTAAACAATCTTGGCTGAATTTACAATTGCATTTAAAGAACGTCTGTGTTCTTTGTGATACATGTGATCAATCATTATTTCTTCCTTGGAATTAAAATATATCTTTAAAAATTCTTACAAGGGGCTGGGGTTGTGGCAAAGTGGTAGAGCGCTCGCCTAGCATGTGCGTGGCCCGGGTTCAATCCTCAGCACCACGTAAAAACACATTGTGTACAACTAAAAGCAAATAAATAAATATTTAAAAAATTCTTACAATAAGCTTGGTGTGGTGGTGCATATCTATAATCTCAGCAGCTAGGGAGACAGAGGCAGGAGGATCACAAGTTCAAAGCCAGCCTCAGAAAAAAGTGAGATGCTAAGCAACTCAGTGAGACCCTGTCTCTAAATAAAATACAAAATAGGGTTGGGGATGTGGCTCAGTGGTCAAGTACCCCTGAGTTCATCCGGATACCAAAAAATTTTTTTTTTCTTACAATATTTAAGAACCCTTGATTATGACTACTATGATTCAGTTTGCCTATTTGTTTTACAAATATTGAAAACTTAATAATATATTTCTTAATTATTATTATCAGTTTTGATAATACAATATGTTTCTGGATATTGCCTTCCAAATTAAAAAGTATAATGTGTGCTATGTGTTTCTGACAATATTATTATTGCTGCTGAAACCATTAATTCAATCCAGCATGTATGTATGAGCATATGCTATGTTCCGGGAGCAGAGACAGGACCACTGAATAGAAATATTAAAGCAAATAACATGGCTCTTGGCCTCCATAAAGTGTTGGTAGAATTCTAGGATGTTGTATAGAATGACAGTTTAGAAGGACTTTATTTTTTAAACTCAATGATCAATAATGATGAACTAAGCTACTGATAATAGGACTGGATAAAATTATAATTATTTTTTTACTTTTCAGAGTAAGTTTTCTTAGCCCAACTAGGGCTATCTGTCAGATGATATTTAGTGGAAGTACTCTTTGCTCTACTTCTTACCATGCTTGGTGTTCACTACCTGCAGTCTCATATCTCTTGATTTTAACTTACATTTCTGTTGTCTTCTGTCTGTGATCCCATGATTCTACTTCAGGATCTTTGTACTGTCTATAAATCCTTTATTCTGCTTTATGATAAAAAGAGTTGGCTGTTTACAATGTATTATTCCAAATTCTTCAGGTGTCTCTGAGTTATTCTTTGTTATTAAGAATATTTTCATTTCTACTTACTCTCATGAAGAATCCCATGAAAACACAAACTAATCATTCATTTTGTTTCTCGATAATGATTGCATTTCTGATACTAAAGACATACTCTCCTGTCTCCATTGCCTTTCCAGGATGTAAATATGAAAAATCCAGCCCTGTTAGGGGAAGGGGGAGAAAGACAGAGAGAGGAAGAGAGCGAGAGCGAGAGAGAGAGAGAGAGAGAGAGAGAGAGAGAGAGAGAAAATTGATTTTCATTGTTAAGCAAAATTATAGCAAAATTATAATTGTCATACAAAGTTAATGGACTAAAGATTTCACACCACAATGATAAATTTAAGAGCTGTATTCATTTAGAGATGATTTCCAAGGATGATGTATTCTGATTTATGATTTACATAGATTATAACGTTACTATCATGATGTGCATTGTGATCATTGTGACATAAACCCACACTTTCAATTCAAATGTTAGCATTAATATTTGTCCCAAACCCCAGTTCTATCAAAAAGAAAACCATAGCATAATATGGTAGAAAGAATAAAAATTTTGGAGTCTAGTTTGTCTAGAATATGGGATATTAATACTTTGTAAATTTATATAGGAATGAAATGAGACCATTCATAATAAGTACTTTTGTAAGATGCAATAACATTTTTAAACCTAAATGTCCAGCAATTCATTGTAAAAATAAAAAAAATCAAATAAAAAAAATCAAATTCCTTATAAATATTGGAATAATTTTTTTTTTTTGTACCGGATATTTAACCCAGGGGCACTTAACCACTCAGCCACATTCCCAGCCCTTTTAAAAATATTTTCTTTAGAAACAGGCCCTTGCTAAGTTTCTGAGGCTGGCTTTGTGATCCTCCTGCCTCAGTTTCCCAAGCTACTGGGATCGATAGGCATACACCACTATGCCCAGCTGAAATAATTCTTAAAAATATCCTGGTTGTGTGTGTGTGTGTGTGTGTGTGTGTGTGTGTATGTAGAAGTCTTTTTTAGGCTTGTTGAAAATTATGATAGTTTCTTGATTCTCCAATATAAATAAATAGAATATCTGAAACTACTCGAGGCTTAGATTGTTGGTTTCACATTGATATTTCTCAGTTTCTACATTTACATTAGCTACACTACCAGAGCAATATGCTTGTTTATTTTTTCTAAGTGCATCTGTAATAATGTTTATAGAATATAATGTACAGAATATATCTGGTATCATGCACATTAATTTCTCATTTTAACTGTGATCTGAAAATTAATGTAAATATGAATGAATGTGTAAGAATGTGACCACAGTACAGAAGAACTACAGGAAAAGCCAAAAACTGATATGTATGTGGGGACAAAGCTATTCTGACATCGGAAAAGACCTTGCAGTCATTGCCTAGGTCATAACTACCCAACAGAACCACGAAGTGAGATATGCTCAGCTAGAGCAGCAGGTGACACAGCTTGAGAGGGGCTTTGTACTTGCCAGGAACTGTAGTAGTCAGAAAGAAACTACACCTTTGAGATTATGAAAAACCAAGGAAACATATCTATTAAGAAATCACATTACCAATGACAAGGAAAGGGGAATTCATTACTTTACACACATTTTTCTGAATTTTTGAGAAATACTTATTTTATCATAATTTTTAATCCATATTATTTTTGTTTGTCCCTAAATTCAATGTATATTTGAAGTGTTGCTAATAGAAATGCCATCAACTTTCATTTAAATAGAGATATAAAACTAAATAAAATTATCATTTGTCAAATCGTGTTTATAGAAGACCTGAAAGTAAATCTGCCAAAATTATAAGTGCAAATCCTTTCATATTCACTTTGTATTTCAGAGGCAAAGCCAATGACACATTTTTCCTAGTGAGAGAAATGACACATTTGACAGGTAAAATTAACAACATCTATCCAATTTGATTCACAAAGCATGTATGGTATCAAGAACATTCTGTATGGAATCTGCAGTAGATGCTGACAACCTTCACAGAGTTCATATCCTGGTGGAGGGTTACAGAGTCTGCCATACTGGCATACAGCTTCCATCTATGTGGTTCACTGCTAAATGTATTCAATTTAAGTATATGAAATGTTTATTGCTCATTGAAACAAAAATTGTTAATGGTTTTCCCTTTTAAAAAAAAATTACCATCAATTCAGTTATTTGAAATCTATTCTAAATCTATTTATTCTATTTTCCAATTTTCAATTCCTTTTTCTTTTTTTTTTTTAACTACACCTTTTTTATACCTTTATTTTATTTTTATGTGGTGCTGGGGATCAAACTCCATGCCTCATGTGTGCTAGGCAAGTGTTCTACCATTGAGCCCCAGCCCCAGCCTCAGCCCCTGTTTTTTTCTTTAGTTTTGCTGGGGTTATCAGGGTTTGAACTCAGAGGCACTCAACTACCGTCCCCAAACCTATTTTGTATTTTATTTAGAGACAGTGTCTCACTGAGTTGCTTAGTACCTTGCTTTTTGCTGAGGCTGGCTTTGAACTTGCAATCCTCCTGCCTTGGCCTCCCAAAGTACAGGAATTACACTCATGTGGCACTGTACCTGGTCCAATTTTCAAGTCTTTAAACATATATTCATAAAATAAAAACAGGGAATTCTATCGCTTTAGACTCTTCAAACATGTATTGCTTTATAAAATAGTACCTGCCTTTAAAATATGAATATTTGTAGGTCCTGCTTAAAATTGGGGAATGAAAAAGCTAGTCATTAAGAATTCTGGAACCTCTAAGTTGTCCATAGAAAAACACACAGATATAACTCTACTGTTTGTAAAAACTTTAAAATACATTATTATTTCCAACTTATTAATATACAATTAGCAATAGAGATACAAAGACATCCTCATGTCTGGTTTTACAGATTAGCAATTGTTAAGCAAAAGTCAGTTGAAAATGAATGGCTCTAAGTCCATACTTTCTGGATTTAGAAAAATACATATCCATAAGAAGATATTGCATTCCATTTACTAAATCTTGTACACCTGAGAAAATATGTTAATATAAATAATTGTTGTGTGAAAATTATAGCCAAACATATCTGTAGGTTTTAAGCTGTCTAAAGTAATTCTACATTCTCAACGAATAATGTTTAACATTTGAACCAAAAACAGTTCGGCAGGAATAATTAAAGGCTTAGGTTAAATACATAGACAGTCATTTAAATTTAGATCTGCAATAACATTTACTATTATTCTCCAAGGCTTTGACTGCTTGACAGAAACAAAGTACTCTGGGATTAATTTCAAGAAATGGTGCCAACTGTGCCGCAATTTGCTGTAATTAAGACATGAAAGAACACTAAATATTCAGATTAAAAGAAGCATGATGGAGCATGATAGAGAGTCAAGGTGTGGCAGGAAGCCAAAAAAAAAAAAAAAAAAAAAAAAAAAAAAGGGCCAGGAATACCATATTGATGGATACGAAAACAGCACTAGCGATGTTTAGCGAGGCTTATTTTTATGAATTACTTTCCGTGATTATTTTAGTCTTTGATTATATTTCATGTCTTTCTTCACTCAATTTTTAAGGCTGAGACACCATGTATTAGAAAGATAATAAAACTGAAAAAGAAAATGACAAACATAGTATTCTCATAAAGCTAATTAGTTTAAGTGGTGTGGAGAAGTCATTAGGAGGGTATCATAATTATCTTTATGGTGCAAGGATTTCCCTATGTGTCACATTAATGTAGTTTCCTTTAGAGCTAAATGAAAGAGCTATATAGGTGTTAACTCAAAAAGATTAAATACACTTTTTGTATTCATTAAAGTCTTCTTTATATTTTAAAGAGAAATAATTCATTTTGATCCAACTAGTCTCCTTTTTGTTCCCTAAGAATTATGGGAAAAATTTTATTTTGCCTTTGAACCTTTATGTATTGATTAATACTATATTTAGGCTAATAGTGAATCTTCCCTCCAACTGACTCTTTTTTTTTTTTTTTTTTTTTTTTTTTAAAGAGAGACCCTTTAAGGTTTTGATCTTAGAAGGAGATGTGGATACTTGACCCAGTTGCTAATGAGGGTCTGTATAATCTCCAGTATCCTATAGCTTAAAATAGCAGGATGCAATATAAAAAGTACATCATAAAAGGCACCATTGGAATGCTTTTTTGTCTTCACAGGCAGTATGCAAAAGATATGACTTTCTAAGAAAGTCAGAAGCTGGACTCCTGCAGGCACATGAAGCCATCAAAGTCATAGTGGGTAAGGTGAAGCACCTTGACAGTGTGGTCAAGAAACTGAAAGCAAGTATCTTGTGTGTACAGGGAGAAAAGCATCTGAAAGCAGCCATCACCATCATCAGAGCAGGTCTGCAGCAGCCAGATGGGAAGTGCAGAATCTGCATAGAGCAGGGCTTTGGAAAAGTAATAGTGTGCCCCAGATACTGAGCTTAACCAGAATGTGAATCTGTTCTAGCCTGACAAAAGAGAATTTCACATTAGAGAAACATGATTAGAAGTTCAAAACAGGAAATGTGGCTCTTTTCAGGCTTTGAGGTAGATGCTGCAAAGAGTCAGCATCTTTGGGAGAACCATAAAAACAAAACTGAGTTGTTTCCACACACAGAGCTCTTTGCAGAAAATGTGTTTACTATCTATTGAATATAGACTATATATGTTAGATATTTCCCTGATGTTGCCAATCTCCATTTGGAAATATTAAAGTGCTTATTGTGTAATTCCGGTGAGCAGTTAAAATTAATATACAGTCTAGAATATTACCATTCTAGTAAAAATTTTAAAAAATATTTGAGGAGACATCCAAGTATTTCACAGAAGTGAATATGCATAATTTTCATAAAATAGAAAGAAAATAACATTATTTTCATATCAAAAATGATCACTATGACCTATAATCTTTGGGACATATGCACACATGTTGACTCTCCTTAGTTGACATCCACTTGTTAAGGTTTTTTCTCTCCCACACAAAATAAATAGTATGAAGCCATGAACATTATTATCATTATTATTATCTTTGAGCTATTGTTTTACTAAACTATGTAGTATAGTATTTTTATGAAATAAAATATTAACAAAATCATTGGGTACATTATAGACAGCCTTTGTCAACTCCTTAATTTTTCTTTCCTTTATTCACTCATTGCCAGATACATGTTTCTGGATAAAACCCCTAGAGGTCTCCTGCAAATTCTTTTTCAATACAACCAGATCATTGCAGATAATTGTATTACACAGTGTATCGATCCAAAATCGTTGTGCACCGGAAACATCTGAAAAAACATGATTATAGCTTTCTGTTTATTGTTCGTACATCATATAAGCAGGCTTTTGTGTGAATCACCTGTAAGAAAGGCAAGGTGGAAACATCAGAGAAATTACCTCTTTACAAGAATCTATTGATCACTTTAAATCAAAGAAGTATGTTTGACATAAGATTACCTGCCAGTTTGAACATTAGGTACACTATGTTATAGCCTGGGGCAGTTGTAAGTCTGACAAAGGGATTGTAAATAAAGCATGCAGCTGTGAGCGCCTCTGGCTTGGGATCAACTCAGGCTCAAGTCCAAGGCATAGGTAAACTTAAAATAATTTACCTCTTTTTAACAAGAACATAATGAATTAGAATAGACTCTTAGGAGAACTCGGACACATAAATCTCTTAGTCATTTGGAAATGGCAAACTTCATAGAAAATTCACATCATACATAGTTGATAAAAGGTCTTTTTTGCATATGTGCCACAAGTTGTTTCAAGTAATCTTGAAGTCAGTCTATTGCTATTAGGATACTCTTCAAAAAGGAGACTTCCTAAAACATTCCTATATTCATAATCATTTGTATTTGATTTTATACATCAGAAGTCTTTTAACTTAAAGACTTCTCTATTTGATCTGAAAATTTCCCTCACAACTCATTTAAAAAGTTTTGGTGTTGTTTTCTTTTGTAATAAGAAATAAAATGATAAAAATGTATATAAAATAAAACATTGGGTTTAAACTATTTATGTAATTGCGTTAGCAGTCCTAAAACCATATCATTACAAAAATATTTATTCTTTTTCATTTGCTTGCATTTTCTTACTGGTCAAGAACAGGAAGGCATTAGTGTCTGGACACATTTTTAAGCTTGAAGGATTTTTTTTTTTAATTTTGAAAGCAAACTTGTTGCAGCCTTTTTATTGGATTTTTTCTTATACTTAACATGTGTTGAAATTATTAAACATTTAACTCATTTGTTCAAGAGAGATTCTGATGTATTCAGAATTTAATAAAGATGAGCTCTGGGTGATGCATTCCTCCTTGTTAAATATTTAGCTGTTTGTGTTAGCTCTGTGGTTTCCTGAGGCACAAATTTACACTGTTAATATATAGCAGGTTTAAGCTATAAAGATGGTAGATGCTATAATTTCTTCTGGGGCAAAACTGGTCATTTTGAACACTTGCAAGAAAATAATGTAATTAAGTATAAGTTATCTTGAGCTTGAAATCTATAAATGAGAAACTGATAATCAGATATTTTAGATCTTCTTTTCATGGAGACATCATTTAACTTCAAAGATGAGTGATAAATGCAGAATATTTATATGTAGCAGCTTCTTTATGAGGTTTCCTGTAAAAGATACCTCTGATGTAGGACTGTAATATCTTTGTTCACAACTTTATTGAAGCTGAAGATAAACACAATTTTTTTTAACAACAAATAAAAACCATTAAAAGAAAAGATGCTCTTTTTAGTTAAAAAAAAGACCCTTCTCACTGCTATCTCCCTTCATTTGAAGATACTAAAAGTATTTTTTCTTTCTCTTCATTGTCAACTATAAGAATGAAATAACTGATTTTCATAAAGTGTTATTCTCCTTAATGCAATGAATTAGTTAACCAGTTGGATTTCAAAATAACCTCCAGAAATGTACTATATAACATAATGTATAGAAATATATATCCAAATGGATGGTTTTAAAAAATATAATGCCTGATAACATTTGCATTTGATGGTATTTAGTTGAGGAAAAAGAAATTAAAAAAAAAAAAAAAAATGAACACTTTTATAAAGGGGAAATATTTGAAGAAAATATACAGATATATATCTGCGGGAATACGGTCAACAAAGAACAAAGGAAAAATGTCTTTGTCTTAAATCACTTATTTTTTGAGAGCTTGAAGCATACCGTCTAAATCTGCGTTGGTCTAATGAAAGAGTGCCATCTATTGGATGACCTTGAAACAATACTTAAATTTCATAAATACTGTATGTGAAAATAAATCAGTGGAGAACAATCATTTTGGCATAATTTGTAATTATGTCAGTCTCTGTCTATGTGAACTTATCTATGTCTGAAACATCTGCTAAAATAAAAACACAAGAATCATACATATCAACATTATTTTTATAATACACTTATGTAGCAATAGAAGTCTCACAAATAAACTCAGTAAATTGTTGTCTGATTAAGACATATAATTTTATAATTCAAATTTTATAAACTTGAGATTCTGACATGCATCTTGTTTTCCCTCATACATACCTTTGTTTACTTGTGCTTTAAGTAAAGGAATCAGAGAAATGACTGCATGAGCTTGTATTTTGACAACAAGGATCTGTTTAAATCTTCCTCAAAGTTGCATTGCATTACATTTAAACAAACAAACAAAAAAAAATGAAAACAAAAAACACATTAGTTTGGCGTTTTAAAAAAGCAATGTTCTTGTTTTATCTTTCAGCCCAAGAACTTGCCAGTCAAGATGAAAAACTTCTTCTAATGGAATCCAGCTTGAAAGCTACTCAAGAGCAGCTAACTGAGCAAATAGCAGAAACAGTTCGCCAAGAACAGAACAGTAGAAAACCCCAGGCAGAGCTGAAGACAGTGACAGAAGGGATTATTGCTTCTGAAGAAGAAAAAAAATGATTACAAGTGAGTTGTTTTTTAGTATTTCAGAAAGTTTTACTTTACATACTGAAATCAAGTCAATACTTTTGACTTTTGTTGTTAAATATTTAAACTCTGTCTGTCTTGCCAAAGATATGAGTATATGTGCTAGTTTATACAATACATTCTTTATTCCAAAATAGAAAAACTTTAAATTACTTTAAATTTGCAACATTTCTTAACTAAAGTAGAACATGTTGAAAATTAAAACACTCCTATTCCAGATTCTAAGTAATGATATGGCAGTCAACTTTCTTATTAAACTACAAAAAAATGTTCAAGGTACATGCAAGAGAAAGAATACACTGTGCTTCTGTAGCACCTATCTGCCAATGGCCTTCTCATCTTTCTCCTTTTGGAGTCCAAAGGTTACATATGGCTCTTGTTGCCTTCCTTTTTTGTTAAAGTAGCTGCTCTAAGCAAGACACTATTAAATTGAGAGACATTTAGAGTAGACTTTTTGGTCAGACCATAGAGGCATGTAAAGGACTGTGAAGAATAGTAATAATCATCTATGCCTAGTTTTCAAACCTTCATGAAAAATGATTCTTAGTGAAACATATTTGGGTATTAATTTCGATTTTGATCACTCAAATATTTATGTAATGACTATATATCTAATATAATGTTTTCAGATTTTCTCATTTGGTTTTAAAATGAACGTTAAAGAATTTTTGTGTTCTTATACTTTTCTGTCCTTTCTGCTCTTCTTTGATTTTATTAGTTGTTTTTTTTAAATAATGATGAAAATATCATAGCTCACATCAATACTTTCTCTCCTCTGTATTTTTTTTTTTTAAATTACACTTTGTTCATTGAACCTTGATTGAATTAAATAATCACAGTTAGAAAAAACACACACACATCTGAACTTTTTTTTCCCCTCCTATCACTCATACCTTTGAACATAGTCCTGAGGCCAAAACTAAAATGTGTATTTGATATTAACTGATGTTTGGAAGTCAGATTCTAAACTCGCATAACGTATTGAAAATCTTGATATGACTTTAAATTTATGATTTATAAATCTTACTAATAAAATTAAAATAAAAAATTTTAAGTTTGTTCAGGAGAAATATATTTATATTTTTCAATCTACAGGTTTAATATTATAAGATTCTAAAATTATTCTAAAATCAAGATTGACATTTTACATGTTTCTAAATAAAATTATATAGCCTGATAAACTCTGCTTGCCATTAATGTACCAGATGCCTGAATTTAGACAACAAAAAAACTACATCTAGCAAATATCAGAAGGTCGAAATTGGCACTGAGGACTAAAAGGATGTTAGACTAAGTTTCTTTGAGAAAGGTTGAAGTAGTATACTATTGTTATAAATATTATGATCCTTTAAATTAGCCAAATCATTAGAGAAATTATATGCTCAAGATATTCTTAGTAATACATAAATGGTTATGAATATTAGTATAAAGCTAATGATGTATTTGATACAAACTTTATATTATTAAAATACTTCTTTTTTTCCATTACAGTTAGTATAACTTTTAAGGCACATTTTTAGTACACTAATAAAATATATGACTTTTTACCTCAAAACAGGCATAATGATCTGCTTCTAATTGTGGATTTTATAAGTATATAAATCACCAGTGATTCATCTAGTTAAAATATAATTAACGGTTAAACTTAAGTTCTGTAAACTTGATCTGTACTTATCTATTTTATTTGCCAAAATAGCTAGATTGTAAAATGAAGCAGAATATTCTTTCTTAATATAAAATCTCTGGAGAGGTACACAAATATCAGCTAAGGTTTAAGCACAGAATTGCAAAGGTATTTTTAAAATCTATTTGTATCAGCTTGACAATTAAATATCTTAAAAATTACAAGTTATAAATATCATTATGCTATGTTAAGACAAAATGTTCTTAAATTTTAAAGAGACTAAAAAATTATCATGCTCAATAATGATGGTTTCCTAAGAAAAACAAGTTCACCTTTCTTTTAAAAACAGTTTAACATTGCATTGTCTCTGGGCATGCTGACAGGCTAGATCAAAGTGTGTAAACCCAAAAAAAAATACTACTATTTAAATATAAGATAAAATTATAGCCTTTTGGGCTTTGTAAACAACAACAAAAATGTTTATTTATTTTTTCCTAACTCAATCAACAGGTGGCAGAAATTGATCAAATAGCTGATTAATTCAGTATTGGACAGTACCAGATAACTGTGGTACCACCACTTAGTAGAAAGGTAAGTCAGGTGTCATAGGGAATTCCATCATTATAGGTAGTTCACAGAACCAGTCATCCCTTATTTGGAAAATTCTGGACTTTAACTAAGTGTTGCAAGGTGAAATGTATGGAGCCTGAAGTTGTGGTCAAAGACTTGAGTAGTTTCTGAGGTTTGGCAATCACAATAGAATTTTGCTGCAGAGATAAGAGGACTCATGAGAAAACAGCATTCTGGGACCTTTTATTTTAAATAAGAGAAAGCCTTTCTTGAATTTATTTTTAAGTTATTTTATTAAAAAAGAAAGAATAGAAAACCTGAACCAAGATTGTTTTAAAATGTGTTGGAAGTAGTTATAAACAAAACTAGAATTTGTATTTTTCAGGGATCTGCTGCAATTTGAAATAAATGTCAGGATCTGATATTTATCTTTTAATGGTGATGATGCATCTGAGAGGTTTTTTTGGCAAATAATACTCTCAAAATGATTTCCTTCATTCACTGACTTTGGAATAGTTATTCAGAACTAGCTAGGTCCCCCACCACCAAAACGTTTTAACAAGTTAAGTTGTTTCATAGTAAATGTAAAATAATTGAAAAAGAAGCATGCAAAGTTTTGGTAACCTAAAGAAAACTTTTTAAAATATTAAAATGTGAATCTTAAGATTTTGTTTCTATAAAGTAGAATTTTTGAGGAATTTATAGGATTTATTCTTTATATTTCCCCTCCTGTTTTTGAACTAAATGTAAGAGAACACATACCATCCACTCAGTATAAGCCTGTTACACTTGAAAGATTTGTTCTGAATGTCCAGTGGGAACCTGGAAATCGTAATAATTTGTAGTATCGATTGAGTGAAGCTATGCAGCTGGGGCCTCCGGTGAATAGACAGGAATAGACATTTTATTGATTAACTTTTACAGTCATATTTTCAAGACTCTGCTGCAACATAATTTTCACTTCCCTGCTTTGTGTTGCTGCATCATGAAACTTGGATTCTTCTCCCTTAACATTAACCCACTTGAGGAAAAAAGTATGGACATGTCTTGCCAGGGTTGTGTTCTGCAGAGATGCGTAACTTTCTGGAATATGATTTTTCTCAAGTACTATTCTACCACAAACAGTAGAAAGAAACTATCTCTGCTTATAGCAGTTTTTGGAAATATCATTATGGCATCTGTTTGGTAATTAAACTTCTTCATTTTTTTCTCATTCTTTTCATGTTTAGGAATTTTAATGTTCCTACCTTAAATTCATGCATGTAACTATCAAAATGAATTATTGTGATAGCTTTGTTTTTATTCATTTATGCTTTAGATCTTACTAAATGTAATCAGCAGAAGAAAAGATATTGTAATTATAGTTTATGATTTGTCTGAAATGGAAGATATTAAATACAAAATCATTTTGGCTAATATTTCAAACTATAGAAATGTGAATATATTCCTATTAGACGTATGTACTATATCTATAGTCCTGTGAAAGATTTTTTCATACATCTAAGCAAAACTGTTACATTCACACAGATGAACATATTGCACGTTTTGTGCATAATTGGATGTTTATTTATTTCAAGTTCCTTATTACTTTGAATTTTTTATCCCTAGTACAAACTACAGATTCCATACATATGTGGAGAACATTTCACTGTAATTTTATGTAAGAAGTAGTGATAGATATTTAAACATTAGATTGGATTTAAACATTTTTTAAAAGATTGCTATTCCTTTTTAAAACTCATATCTTTACATTTCTTGTGTTTCTGAGTTTGAAAAATCCAATGAGAGAATAAATTGTTCCAAATATAAATTTCAGGAGCTTCATGTCATGATACAAATCAGGAGATATGGAATACAATTAAATTGACAAAAAATTAATTGACCAGTTTTATCAATTAAATAAGATAATTTATATTTCATGAAGTTTATGCTTATTCTAGTTAATTTTAGGAACTTACATTTATTCCAGATGATTGATAACATAGAATTTGGCTCTAAAAATTTATAGATTTGATTTAGAAAGTATTCAAAACATTTTAAGTTTATGATTATTTCTTGTTTAATTCAAAATGAAAAATATTGGGTAAAACATCCAATCTTATTATTAAATGGGTGAATCATTTTATCATGTCATTGAAAATTATTTTTCATAATAGTCAACAAGTATATTGTTTGTTTTCTATTGATTTACAAAAATATAACCATTGAGAATTGCTTTTTTTTCCTGCCATGGAATATTCATTTATTCCATAAAAGTGAATGAGCACTTCTCTGTGGAGTCTGTATGTAAAGACTTGTTTGTTGAAGTTCCACAATGATCACTATTAATACAGCACCTTAATATTTTTCAAGATTTTTCAGTTAACTTGCTTATATATAAGTATGTTTTCTACCCTAATGAAATAAGTATTTTTTTTAATATCTAGGAATGAATTCTTCACTTCATATTAAAATAATGGATACAATAATGTATAAAAATGAAGATTATTTTTATAGCTTTGTAGCTTGTTAAATGGAAGACTCTTACCTGCATAATCAAGTTTTAAACTTATCAAAATAAGGAGCACAATTAAGGCAGATCAAGAAATAAACATGAAACACAAAAAACTCTGAATTGAGATTGATTTCAACGTAATCCTGTAGAGGAATCCCCACTTATTGATCAATTTTAAAGTCCATGCATAGCACTTAGAAAGATAAAGTAAGCAAGGTCAGATAATCAAAGCATTTAAATAGTAAAAACAGCAACTGCCACTGTAGACTGCTAAAATAAATCTATAATACAAATTGCTTTAGTAAAAAGTGGATGAGCAGCTGATCTTCCTATTGAACTCTGATACTGTTCAGTGACCACACTGGGAAAAGGATTGGGAGAAATGCCTTACAGATCAATATTGAGTGAGATGTAGCAGGGATTCATTTTGAACATGAAGGCATTACAGGTGTGAGAGTATAGACATCTTTAAGAGGCTTTGTGAAGTGAAGATATTTAATTCAGTTAAAAATGGCCATCTATGCATAATATCATCAACAAGTCATAGAAGTGGTTTCTTAATTGTTTCAAGATATTGTCTGAATGTGCTTAAAACAGCTCTAGCATTGAAAGTGTAGAAGGTTGACTTTGCACTAAAATAGCAGTGTAAGCATTTTTCAAAGTAAGTTGATATCTTTCTATAAACATTCTACATAAATTCCTGTCATTAATACATATATTAAACATATCATATAATTGTGTGATGGGTAGTTTTCAATCCTGTGCTAAGGTAAAAATTAATTACAGAACAGGGGATGGAAAAAACACTCTTGGAAATTCATTGAGAATGGAACACTCTTTTTTTTTTTTTAAGTTGTATATGGACGCAATGTATTTATTTTTAAGTGGTGCTGAGGATGAAACCCAGTGCCTCACACGTGCTAGGAGAGGGCTGTACCACTGAGCTACAACTCCAGCCCTGAATGGAACACTCTTGCTGTGACACCCATTTGAAACTTTGTGGGATTTGAAGAGTCTTTTTTAAATGAGAGTAATTGAATTCTACTGGATTATTTTGTTTTGGGCTTTAGTGAAGTCTAGTGGGAGTTTTTGGTATATAGTTCTGTGACCAGCACAATTAAGTTTTACATTGCAAATGTAAAAATTAGAAAATTTAAGTTTAACTTCATCTACTTCAGGAGAAATCTTCATGGCTATAATGAGGTTTTGTAGGGAAATAAATTAATCAGCATAAGTAAAAAGTATTTGTATTGTATTTTGGAACAAAGAAATTCATCACTCAAAAATGAACAATAATGTGATTTAATTACTGCCTACTTTTTCTCAGGTTCCTATAGGTGTCATCCTTATGTCATTATCTGTTTTTATGTCCTCTAAATTCATCCAAATGCCAATTACATTAATAATATTATGTCTTGACAATAGGATTTTCCATGCACATTTTTATGCCAGATATTTCTGATGGAATGTAACCATAGTCTCCTAGTAATATTAATGTGGTAGTTAGATCTTCAAAAAATTATTGATTGATTTTACTTTGTTTACAAAAAACCATTTCTAAATCAGATGCCTTAATTAAGTAGCCTAAGCATGGAGTTATTTTAATCCATTTTCTTTGAGAATAGAGAAGAAAAGATCAGAATGGAGATTGGTTATATTTAAGACAAAATTTCCACATTAAAATGAAATACAAAAATCAGACTCAGGGCTTGAAAGTTGTATGACTTCAGCTTAGTTTTTTTCATTCTCTTCTTACCATAATAAATAGTTATTTACAATGATTGTAGTCTCCATGTTTGCTGTCTGAATTGCTGATAGCAGCAATTTTAATGGTAAAATTGTGAAACAATATTCATAGTTGTCAGAAAAAGGTCATTCTATTTGCATTCATTAGGAACCTGGAGGACCATGCAGTGTGTGTTTCCTTTGGGATGTTGCAGCTATTGATTTATATACAGCTGTAGGAAAAATTAATTAGGATTATATTTCACTTATTACTGCAGGCTGTATAATAAGAAAGAAAAACACTTTTTGTTAGAAAGTTGAACAGAAAATACCTAAATGGAATCATTGTTTCTTAAATCACAACTACTTTATCATGCAATTTTACTTTCATAATGTGGTTAAAGGCTTAGTGCATTTGTGGAAATTTAATTAGCACTTTGAGAAATTAGTGCTTTAATAAATATTCTATAATGATAATGATATCTGAATTAAGCAAAAGAGACATTTTCCCCTTGTTGATTGAAACTTTCCTTTCTCTGAGCTAAGTCCGTATGAACCTGTCCTCTGTGAGTTTGTAGGTACTGGGAAGCTTCTCCATGAAAGAGTTAAATCAAAAACCAAAGCTGCCACTAGGACCAGGTGAGTAGATTCCAGAAATGAGAGTCTGAGAAGTGAAAGAACCAGAGAGAGACTCTCAGTTTTTAAATTTTCAGTCTCAGAAACTGTAACGTAATTAGGTTCTTCTTTGAATTTAACACATCATCTGAACTGGAATGTGTTATATCGACAATATCCTCAGTTAGTATGATAAGATTAGGCTTCAGATTATTTTAAAAATATATTTGGCCTCTTTTTATGAACACCACACATACTCAAGTAGAAAATAATTGAATGCAGTACTCTGCATTGTTTATATGTGACACATGTTTGAGATTAATCAAATTGTAGTCACTTCTAATTAACAGAAGAGAATAAATTCAAAATGGGGCAGAGCCAGATGACAAAGGATAGTTTGTGTGTGTTCAAGACATACTTTATGAATGGAAATACATGCCTATTGTGACACTTCTAACTTGAAGATTTTATTCATTCCCTTATTGTCTTTTCAATATGAAACCTTTTAAGAGAGAACCACCGCCTAGCCTATGATGGGCATCTATGTATAGAATCAACATTTAGGGGAAAAATTAATTAAAGGTATTTTGATACTACTATAAAAATCTAACAATAAGTATATAAGCCCATCAGTATTATTGGTATTTCTTAGAAATATAAAGGAGTTTATAATATAAAGGAGTTTATAAAAGGCCAATAGTTAAACTGAGTCTAAGTCCAGTTTTCTTTACATTTTAAAGATTAAATATCTTCTATATTATCCACCGCCCTCCAACCCAATACTCAGTTATGGCTGTAAGGATCTATTCCTCAATGTACCTGGTGGAATACAAATCAGGTTGACATATTGTCTTTTGTTTCTGTTTCAAATGCTCTGAGTTCCTTCAAGAGAGGTGGTTTTTATCTTGAACAATATGTGACTTTGTCTTTCTAGAGTGATACCCAGTGCTTTCCATCTTGGGACATTTTGTTATTGTGTTGCAAAAATTACAGGAGGTAATTATGCAGGAATTATTGCAAATGATTGTCTTTTATAGAGAATCTAGCCTTTTCAGTTTATTTTCAGATAATGCTGTTTGTTAGACCAAAAAATGAGTTAACTAATAATTTATAAAACTCATGGATGCTTTAATGGCTAACATTTTGAATTACTTTCTTAATTAAAATAAAATACCTGGATTTTATTTCTTAGGAAAATTTACAGATCAAGCTATATATTTATCCAAAATTTATTGAAAAGGTAACTATTTAAAAATATTTTTTTTTAGGTTGTAAGGGACACAAGAGCTTAGATATAGTTCCCCACCATGAGGTGTTCATAAGCCAACAGGTGGAAAATCCATGGGAAGATGTTCAAAACATTAGGCAATGTATAACATACCCTTAATTTTAAAGGAAAACAGGAGGACTATAGGTGAAGTCTAATTAATGGGTGAAGTCTTCCTTTCATAAGGAGTATAAAGACATAATAATTGGGAACTATGAATTTGGAATGTGTAAATATTTAACAGTGTATTTTACATGGTTACAAAGACTAAAGAGCAAAATCAGAATGATGGGAGCATGCATTTGTGGTCTAGAAAATGGTGAGCAATTAATTTTGTGGAAAATATTAGAATGTTAGGCAGGTTGAAATTACATCATGGGTAGTCTTCAATGCTAATTTTGATAATTTGTAATTTTCTTAGAAGCATGTGAGGATATTATAAAGAGTGGTGAACAGGCTGAGGATATAGCTCAGTTGGTAGAGTGCTTGCTTTAGCATGAACAAGGTCCTGGGTTGAAATCCTGGCACCATTAAAAAAAAAAAAATAGAGTGGAGAACAGAGACTGTGGAAATGATCACAGTAATGCTAGAGAAGCAATAGTCTCTCACTTTTTTCTCTTAACATTTCACCTGGTTTATTCCTAAGTAACCTTTAAAAATTACATTTTAGTTTTTTTTGTTTTTTGTTTTTGTTTTAATTCTTCCTTTTGCCAGACTCATCAAGATTATCTGTGCTATCATGGCACTAGACAAATGCTGTTATAGTACATATTTTACCTTGGTATGCTTATTGAATAATCTTAAAGACCAATTTCCTCCAATAGTTAGATCTGTGTTCATTACTGTCATCCTGAACCATTGTAGGCATGACATCCTTAGTTAAAGATTAGAATAATAGTGGATGAAAAGAGTGAATTTAGCTGTGTCTGGTATAATCTGTTGCCACGTAGGGAAACACACTGAGTTGCTGGACTGCCCCCTACCATCTATTGAAAATAATAAAGAAAACATTGACTTTTGTCAAAATGTAGTACCAATCCTTAACTCCTAGCAAATATACACTGCTCTGACAATCCATCATAGACTGGGAGAAGTTAGTTAGGTCAGTGGAAGTGTTATTGAGATTAAATGGAGGTTAGGGGAGATACAAGGTGGCAAAAAATTAAGAATTTTGTGCTCTTACTTTTGCCATCAATATTTAGTGGGGAAAGAAAGGAAAAGAGAGTAGTAGATTAAAAAGGGTGATATCTCAAGGGTTTTTTGAGATCTTCTTCACAGCATGGTGACTGTAGTTAACAATAATATGTTGAATACTTCTAAATTGCTAAGAGAATAAAAGTTTCAAATGTTCTTATCACAAAAGATGAGCTTGGCATGGTGACTGACGCTCCTCTATAATTCCCGTGGCTCAGGAGGCTGAGGAGGAAAGAAGGCAAGTTCAAAGTCAGCCTCAACAATTTAGCAAGGCTCTAACTTAGCACAAGACCCTATCTCAAAAAAAAAAAAAAAAAAAAAAAAGCAAAGAAAGAAATGGCTGGGGAGGTGGCTGAGTAATTAAGTGCTCCTGTATTCAAACTGATTACCAAAAAAAAAAAAAGGCAGGTATTTTGAGGTGATAGATATGCTAGTTTCATTTAACCATTCCACACTGCATATGTGTATAATCTTTCTGTACCCCATGAATATACACAAAAAAGGGATGAGAGATAACTTATTCCTTAAGCAATGATGGCTTGTATTCAAAGATGGACAGCAGATAAGTAACTAGTAGACATGGAAGACACCAGAAAGAACATGAATAAATTACAAGGCAAGAAGATATGAAAAGACACAGCAGGCTTTATGAAATGTGAAGATAGATATTTAGATGGGTCTCCTTAAGACTGAGAAAAGGCCAGAATGGGTAATGAGTAATGATCTAGGGAAAATTTGAGGTCATATCAAGAAACTGAGCATATGTTTTATAATAAAATTCTCTGGTAGAATGAGAAAGTTAGGGGTTTAGAGGGCTGTGAGCAGAGCAGAACTGTGCAAAACTGGCAAAAGCATTGAAGGAAATGTGAAAAGGATATACTAAGGTGTGCTTTAAAATTAAATATAAGATGGTGAGACTTTAGTGGACAAAGATATTTGGGTTCAAGTGAACTTGAAATTTTGAAATTTTCCTTGGTCCTATTATTTGCCTTGCAGTAACCTAAGCCATATGTGTAAACCTTGGACTAGTGGTTATAATCAGTTTAAGAAAATCAATATAGGTCAGAACATATTGAGTATTCACTGTTTCCCTATGTCCTACTGAGTTCCTAAAACTCAGATCTAAGTCCTGAATATAAACTTTGGATAAAGTGATAAAGTCCCTGTCCTCGAGAAGTTTATGTATTGGTGAGGATTTCAGAATGTAGGTTATATCATTCATAATATTAAAGGAGAATGGTTATGAAGAATATGCAAATACTTGAATGATATAGATTCTTTCAGTTCTGGGAAGATTTTTGCTCAGGAATCCATCCCTTTTGGTTTTATGATTTTCCTGCTTTTGAAAGACTAGAAAGCATATATTTTAATGCTTTCAGTGAACGCCTTGGAATTTTAGAGCAATGACTGATAATTGCATTAAAATACATGCCCAAATCACAGTTTAACTTTTATATTCATATATCTTATATTCCCTTTTTAAAAATTTTAATCTGATGCTACTTTGTGATTTTTTTCCTTGGTCTTCGTTTTCCTTTGGTAATCTTCTTTACTCTTGATCTCATGATTTCACTTACAGAAAGCAAAGTGTTAAATCCCCTGGGCTATCTTATGTAGACACCATGTTCTGTTATGTTCTATTTATGAAAAAGTTAAATTAAGCTGACCTTCATTTTAACATTATTATATCCTTAAACATGGTTTACCCTGAATCCTTCTACTTTCATGGAGGCACAAACTGAAGTCATTGTCTTTCATATGGCCATGCCATCTGGCCGTATTCCTTTATTCCTTTTCTTCTTCCACATAATTCTGGGAATTGAACACGGGGGTACCCTGCCACTGAGCTATATTCTCAGCCCACTTTTATTTTATTTGAATTTGCTTATGTTTGTTACTGGTGTGGAACATAGGGGAACTTTACCACTGAATACATCCCCAGTCCCAAATCAGTAGGATTATAGGAATGCACCATCATGTCCTGCTAGTCATCTTCTTTTGATGTTCATATAACATTTAACCACAGCTAGATTGAGCTAGTAAAGACTGCCGTTTATCTTAATTATTATTGATTTTAATTAAGGCATCAGGTAAGACCAGTGTTTTATAGTCAGCTTTTTCACTGCTATGACCAAGACCTGTCAAGAACAGTTTTAGAGGAGAAAAGTTGTATTTGGGGGCTCATAGTTTCAGAAGTCTGAGTCCCTAGATGGCTAAGTCTACTCCTCAGAGCATGAGATAAGGCAGAACATTACTGCAAGTGTGTGGCGGAGGAAAGCAGCTGGGGACATGGCTCCAGAAAGCAGAGAGAGAGCTCCACTTTCCAAGGACAAAATATATACCCCAAAAAGTACACCCACAATGACCCACCTCCTCCAAACACACCCTACTTGCCTACAGTTACCACCAGTTAATTCCTATCAGGGGATTAATGCTCTGATTGGGTTAAAGCTCCCATAACCCAATCCTATCACTCTGAACTTTCTTGCATTGTCTCACACATGGGCTTTTGCAGGACACTTCATATATAAACCATAATACTTAAGCTGATCTAGCATAATTAACCATACAACATCTCAAGAAAATGCATAAGAATACACTTTGAAACCAAATATTTGTAGATTTTAGCTGGGTGTGGTAGCACATGCCTGTAATCCCAGGGAGGCTGAAGTAAGAGGATTGCAAGTTCAAAGCCAGCCTCAGCAATTTAGTGAGGCCCTAAGCAACTTTGCAAGACCTTGTCTCAAAATTTGAAAAAAAAAAAAAAAAAAAAAATGAATGGAGAACTGGGGGTTTGGCTCAGTTGTTAAGCCACAGGTTATATAACCACTAGTTCTATACCTGGTACCAGAAAATAAATAAATTAATTAACCATTTTAAAAGAATAAAACAATGACAAATAAGAATAAAGAAAAGCTTTGGACTTTCCATCACTGTCAATAGTAAATATTCTTTCTACAGCATACTGTTTACAAACCTAATTGAAGTAATTGATTGGGAGAAATTTATTTTTGCTTTGTATGTACATTTTTCATTCTCACTATAAAGTCTGATATGTCCTTTTTATTATGTAGAAACATTTTCAAGCTCATTCAGTCGTGCAATTAATTAAATATTTTCTGATTACCAAAGCTGGGAGGAAGTCTTCAGAAAACTATAACTATTCAAATTCTTTCAAAGTATGTAGAGTCAAATCCATTAATGTAAATTAAGGTCTCTATCCAGAGCATCACTTCTATAAAAGAAAAAGTAGAAGCTTCAAAAATCAGTAATATCCACAGCTTACTTCTTTGCAAATCAGGATAGATAAAATATAATTAGGACAAAATATTGTTATATACAGTACCAAATCAAGAATACAAAATGTATCCATGTATTCTTGAATGTATTTCAAGAGTACAAAAAATATATATTGATTACACTCAGTATCCACAAGTAGCTACATTTTGGGTAGGTGAGGCTATATCTAATTAAAGCCTGAACTAAGGTAAATTTTTTCAAAATAGTGTTTGTAATGACAATTCAAACTAGAAGGATAAAGATAATGGTAGTCATTTAGTGAGCTTTCAAAAAGGGCAGGTTCTATATTGATTGTTTTTCATGCTACATTTCATTAGCACTCATTTCAAGTGATTAAATATTATTCCTATTTCAAATAATGAAACTAAAGACTACAAGAATTAAAGAATTGCAGGTATATATTTTTCTGAGATTTTACTTCATATGTATCACTTTGTTTTTCAGTGTTGAAAGAAAAATTTAGACAAGAGCATGCTAGGCACATGTATTAGTCATATTTCTATCACTATCACAAAATACCTATTGAAAATCAACTTAAAAGAAGGAAAAGTTTATTTTGGTTCAGGTTTCCTTCTCTGGGTCACTTGACCCAGTTTCCTTCAGACCTGTGACAAAGGAAAGCTGCTCACTTTATGGTGGCCAGGAAGCAAATAGAGACTGTAAGGGACAATTGTCTGAATGTACACTTCAAGGGCAGACCACCAATGACCTCCCTCCAACTAGACCTCACCTCTCAATTGTTGCACGACATCCCAATTATTACAAAAGTGGGAAGCCAAACTTTCAGTGCATGATGTTATGGTTTATATGTGAGTCATCTTTCCAATGCTCCCTTATTAATACAGGAATGTTTTCATAGGTGAATTGTTTGAATTGTGAAAGCTTTAACTAATCAGTCCATCCTAGTTTGAATAACTAGGTGGTAATTGTGGGCAGGTAAAGTGCCGCTGGAGGAGATAGGTCACTAGGACATAATCTGGAAGGGTCTATCGTTCCTGTGGACCCTTCCCCTCTCACACTCTGCTTCCTGACCCCATCATGAGCAGAGCAGCTTTCGTCACCTTGGGCCTAGAGCAACAAAGTTGGTACACTGTGGACTGAGAGGTCTGAATCATGAGTCCCAAATAAACCTTAACTTGTTCTTGAGTAGTTTGGTTACAGTGATGCAAAAGCTGATTGAAACAGTGGTCTTTGGGTTCATTTTAGGTCCAAACTATAATAATCTTCTCTTAATCCTCAAAGGTTCTTATCCATCCAATAATGCATTGTTTTTTCCTAAGAATTCCCAGGGTCACCACAGTTCCATCATTCCTCAGAAATCCAAGTTCTCAATTTCCTCTGAGACTTAAGGCAAACACTTTGCTGTGAGCCCCTGTGAAAATCAAAAGAAAGTTGTTGTATACTTCCCAGATACAATGGTTGGCTGTACAGAAAGTAAATATCCCCATTCTATGAGAGAGGAAGAGGGTCATAGAAATGAGGAATTGGACCATACTAATATGGAAATTCAACAGTGCAACATTAAATCCTCTAATTTAATGTCTGGTATGCAGGACAAGTCACTCTAATGATTTTATTGGCTATAGCCCACCTGGTCACTCTTGGAGTGGCTCTGCTCATTGCCTTTGGCTTCCCTCAGAAGACTTTCACATTCTTGGCATCCTGGTATCTCTATTGTAGCTTCAGCTTCATTTTTGCAGCTTTTTGTCATCAGGGGATGCTTGCAGGGACTCTTCATAACTCTGCACAATTCTTCATATCTCAGGCTTACTTTACATCCCTTACTTTTTGCTTGACTGAATAACCAGCATCACATGCTCAATGCCAAGGTCTTATACCAGATTGAGAAGTAGTTAGACCCAGCTGGACCATGGCTTCAGTCACCTTTGAATGCCTGGATAGCTGAACAGAGTGAAATAAATTCAAGTGAAACAATTCCCCAGAGAGCACTGTGTGCACAGAGTACCCCAAGGCTCTCTTCTCAAATAAATGTTTCTGAGCCCGGATGGGTGAGGTCTTGCTGATTCCTGAGACGTCCTCAAGACATCTTTCCTATTGTCCTGATGCAAAGTACTTGATCTCTTATTAATATGATACTTTACTAGAAAAACTACAAGTTTTTCAAATCTTTAACCTCCATTTAAAATTTTATTATTATTATTATTATTATTATTATTATTATTATTACTACTACTACTACTACTGCTTTTGGTCCTCACCATAAATCAATATCCAGTATCTCAGTGCTGTGTTGATTTGAAATTTCCTTTGCTATGTTTGTCTGTCACCTTTAAATTCAGCTTCCCACAAAATCTTGGGGCATAGACAAAATGTATACCAGTTTTATTTTTTTCCCCAAAATGTCACAATAATGGCCTCTAATCTACTTCCCAATAGATTACTTATTTCTATCTGAAACCTCAGTAGCACAGTCTTTACCATCCATCTTCTCAGCAGCATCTGGTCTTCTGAGCTCCCACCAGTATTACTCACTTAGATCCACTTACAGATTTTTATTTTCTTTTGTGGTACTGGAAATAGAACCCAGTACATCACACATACTAGGCAAGTACCCTACTACTCAGTTGCATCCTCAACCTGTGCTAAAGACACTTTCTGTCTCATTTATCCAAACCCAAACTTCTTCCGGAGTCTGCTACACCATATTGTCAGGTATAGTCACTGCAATGATCCCTCTTCTTATCAATTTTCTCTGTGATATTTCTATTACTGTGATAAAATACCTGAGAGAAAAATACTTATAATGGAGGAAAAGTTTATTTTTTTTAATTTACTTATTTATTCTAATTTGTTATACATAACAGCAGAATGCATTTCAATTCATGGTACACATATACAGCACAATTTTTCATGTCTCTGGTTGTATACAAAGTAGAGTCACACCATTCATGTTTTCATACATGTACTTAGGGTAATGATTTCCATCCCATTCCACCATCTTTCTTACCCCCATGTCCCTTCCCTTCCCCTCCTTCTCCTCTGCCCTATCTAAAGTTCCTCCATTCCTCACATGCTCTCCCTCAAAGCCCCATTATGGATCAGCATCCACATATCATAGAAAACATTCAGCATTTGGCTTTTTGGGATTGCCTTACTTCACTTAGCATGATATTCTCCAACTCGATCAATTTAACTGCATATTCAATGCTTTTCTTTTCTTTTTTTTTTTTTTTTTTTTTTGTGGTTACCAGGGATTGAACTCAGGGGCATTCGACCACTGGGCCACATCCCCAGCCCTTTTTTTTTGTATTTTATTTAGAGACAGGGTCCCACTGAGTTGCTAAGTGCCTCGCCATTGCTGAGGCTGGCTTTGAACTCGCGATCCTCCTGCCTCAGCCTCCCAAAGTGCTGGGATTACAGGCGTGCGCCACCGCGCCCGGCTGCTTTTATTTTCTTTTAATGCTGAGTAATATTCCATTGTATATCTATACCACAGTTTCTTTATCCATTCATCTACTGAAGGGCATCTAGGTTGGTTCTACAATTTAGCTATTGTGAATTGTGCTGCTATAAACATTGATGTGGCTGTGTCACTGTAGTATATTGTTTTTAAGTCCTTTGGGTATAAACTGAAGGGTGGGATAGATGGGTCAAATGGTGGTTCCATTCCAAGTTTTCCAAGGAATCTCCATACTGCTTTCCATATTGGCTGCACCAATTTGCAGTCCCACCAGTAATGTATGAGTGTGCCTTTCTCCCCACATCTTCACCAACACTTACTATAGTTTGTATTCTTAATAGCTGCCATTCTGACCTGAGTGAGATGAAATCTTAGAGTGGTTTTGATTTGCATTTCTCTAATTGCTAGGGATTTTGAACATTTTTTCATATATTTATTGATTGATTACATATCATCTTCTTATTAATGTCTGTTCATTTCCTTGGCCCTTTTATTGACTTTTTTTTTTTTTTTTTTTTTTTTGTGTGTGTGTGTGTTAAATTTCTTGAAGTCTTTATATATCCTAGAGATTAGTACTCTATCTGATGTGTGTATAGTAAAAATTTGCTCACATTCTGTAGGCTTTCTCTTCATTTCGCTGATTATTTCCTTTGCTGAGAAGAAGCTTTTTCATTTGAATCCATTCCATTTATTGATTCTTGATTTTATTTTTTGTGCAATAGGAGTCTTTTTAAGGAAGATTGGGGTTAATCTGACATGATGAAGATTTGGGCCTACTTTTTCTCCTATTAGGCTCAGGGTCTCTGGTCTAATTCCTAGGTCTTTAATCCAATTTGAGTTGAGATTTGTGAATGGTGAGAGATAGGGGCTTAATTTCATTTTGCTGCATATGGATTTCCAGTTTTCCTAGCACCATTTGTTGAAGAGGCTATTTTTTCTCCAATATATGTTTTTATCACCTTTTTCTAGTACAAAATAACTGAATTTAAGTGGGTTTATCTCTGTGTCTCCTATTCTGTACCATTGGTCTACCAGTCTATTTTGGTGCCAATGCCATGCTGTTTTTGTTATTTTTGCTCTGTAATATAGTTTAAGATTTGGTATAGTGAGGCCACCTGCTTCACTGTTTTTGCTTAGGATTCCTTTGGCTATTCTGGATCTCTTATTTTTCCAGATGAATTTCAGATAAGAATCATATGATCATCTCAATAGATGCAGAAAAATCATTCAACAAAATACAGCACTACTTCATGTTCAAAACACTAGAAATACTAATGATAGTAGAAACATATCTCAACATTATATAAGTTATGTATGCTAAGCCAAGGCCAACCTCATTTTAAATGGAGAAAAATTGAAAGGATTCCCTATAAAAACTGGGACAAGACAGGAATGCCCTCTTTCACCACTCCTATTTAACATAGTTCTTGAAACTCTAACCAGAGCAATTAGACAGACAAATTAAAGGGATATGGATTGGAAAAGAAGAACTCAAACTATCACTATTTGCTGATGACATGATACCTATAGGATCCAAATATTTCCACCAGAAAACTTCTAGAACTAATAAATGAATTCAGCAAAGTAGCAGGATATAAATTCAACACCCATAAATCAAAGGCATTTCTGCACATCAGTGACAAATCTTCTGAAAGAGAAACTAGGATAATTACCCCATTTACAATAGCCTCAAAAAAATACTTGGGAATAAACTTAATGAAAGAGGTGAAAAACCTCTACAATGAAAACTACAGAACACTAAAGAAAGAAATTAAAGAAGACTTTAAAAGATGGAAAGATATCCCTTATTCTTGGATAGGCAGAATTAAGATTATCAAAATGACCATACTACCAAAAGCACTATACAGATTTAATGCAATTCCAATCAAAATCTAAATGACAGGAAAGGTTTATTTTGACTCACAGTTTCAGAGGTCACTTGACCTGTTTGCTTTTAACCTGTGGTTGAAGCATCATGGTGGAAGAATGTGGTAGAGGGAAAACTGCAAAACTGCTCTCCTCATAATGGCCAGAAAAGATAGAGGGGGTGGGGAGAGAAGGAATGGCCAGGGTCCCAACATGCCCTTCAATGGCATGTACCCAATGACCTACTTCCTCCAGCTAGGTCCCACCTCTTAAAGGTTGCACCTCCTTCCAATAGCACCAAAGGCTGTTAGCCAAGTCATGTATGCATAACATTTGGGGAATATTTCAGATCCAAACCATAACAAGAAGTGTTCTACCACTGAGTGACATCCATGGCC
Organism: Tamias sibiricus; assembly: GCA_025594165.1. Lineage (NCBI taxonomy): Eukaryota > Metazoa > Chordata > Mammalia > Rodentia > Sciuridae > Tamias > Tamias sibiricus. The sequence goes on along the minus strand of CM046658.1, from coordinate 140,264,500 downwards.
CTAACATTCTATATATTAGATCTTGACATTTGGATGCTAATCTGTTAAATAAACTGCATCAATTTAAAGGTACAAATGTACAATGGAAAAAAGTTACTGGTGGAGAAGATGCTAAATAGTAGATTCTGGGGTTAGAAAATTTATTTCAGATGATAAAGAGATAATATTACTACAGATATAAATGTGATGATAAATCAATAAGAAAATACAATGAAAATAAATGTTAAACACAAGTAGAAAATTCTAGCATATTGATTAAGATATATTTTAAAATAAAGCCTTAACAACAGATGAACAAACTCTTGCCAGTGGGCCATAATGTATATAATTGAAAGCATTTTGAAACATAATAATGAAGTAGTACCACTTGTTTGGTATATTTCCAAACATTATTACATGCACATATGCATACTGCATGCAACCATAATAACATAATTGTAAACAGGGAACTAGTGCAATTGTAGAACCTGATGAATATCAATTTTACCTTGGCATTAGAAATGTGAGCTCTCTGTCTCTCTCTCTTCATATACATATGTTTACCTGAAATTTAACAGAACTAAGGCTCTAAAATTCTTTGAGAAAAATTCAGAATATTTACCCTCCTAAACTTTTTCTAATTCTTTTGAGGTGTGAAATGATATTCATAAATGTGCTTTCAAAATATAAAACATATGCTGATACATTTGTTTGCTAAATTTAAAAACAAAAAGATCAGATTGGAGATGACTAGAAATTAAAACTTACTTTTTCAGATACAAATAAATAACAAAAAGAAGAGAAAGTAAAAAGGATAGATGTGAAAGGGAGCACAAAAATTACATGAGTGAAATGAGCTTTGGCAATCACTGCATTTGCACACCTGGCATCAGTAAATTAATGCTTAAATTGAAACAGAGTGTGCCTGATGATTGATTAAATGTGCTGGAATTTTACTCATGAGCAGAGATCCAGGGATTCTAAAGTACTCTGATGAAAGTGACATAAGGAAAGAGGGAGGCTCATTCAATTCCACCTTGCTGCAGGAGCTGCAACTTTTGAGGTTGTATTGGGACATGACTTGGTTTGGAAAAGTTTAGGAATTACATTGGCAAAATGTGGTATAAAGAAGAATTTTAAAGGCCATAATCAACATAATCATTGTGTAAATCATCTGCCTTCATTATTTTGGAGAAAACCAGTAGTCAGAGCTTTGTTTTCTTGAAGTCCAAATAGAGCCATGCTCCCTTATGATTTTATAAGACTAGGCTAGTTTGCTTTTAGAAAAAACTTTCTTTTATTCCAAAGGTATGCACTTAAATAAATATGCATTTCTTTTCCTAGACTTATTTTTCTTCTGAATAAAAATTAGTTGGAACTTCTGTCCTATAATTTTCCAAGATTACTGTTGGGAAACAAAAAGTAATTATTCCTGGTCCATTCAGGATGCTTATGCTGAGTGAAACAGTGACAAAGAGGTGAGCTTTGGGAGAACAGTACTTTCTAAAATGTTCTACAGAACATTTTAACTCAACTTTGTAACTGCAGAAAACTATAGGCAGAGGTTAAAGAAAATTTTGTTAGCAACTAATAAATGGGAAGAAAAGAAGAGAATATGGCTGAAAAAAATTAAATAACAAAATTTTATTTAAATAAAAAATTAAATAAAAAAGAAGAAATAAAAAATTAAATAAAAATTAAAAAAAATTAAATAACAATACAACTAACATTTGTATTATAGCTTAGCCTCATCTATACATTGGAATTTCATTTGTATTATTTGCAGAGAAAATAAATATATACCAATGACTTAGACTTGCAGGGGGCTCATCTACTTTTTTTTTTTTTTTTTTAAGGTAATGAAGGAATCAAAATAGAGACATTCTGTGAACCACTTGAGGTCTAGTGGTGGAACTCTGACTGCAACACTGATTTTCTGACTAGTGTGGATATTCTTCTATCAGGAGTTCCATTACATTCAACCTGAGTTTTATAAAAATGTCTATACAAAAAGATTCTATTTCCACCACATATGACTCAGTATAAGTGTGAGAGTTGAAGTTCAGCAGATAAGCAGAAGAATGTAAAGTGCAAAACAATTCTAACCCTCAGGTCAACATTTCAAATATGTTATTCTGTGCTTTAGGTTAAAGTACATTTTTGCACATGCAAGAAATAAATTCTGCTTAGGTAAAATAATGTAGTGTATTATTTCCCTTTTTATAATTAATAAGTGGCCTTGAGGAATTAAAATTGCTGAGTAGTATGATAAAGCACTTGTTACTGTAGATATATTTATCCAAGAAATATTTATTTTTTTCTGCAGTGAAAACCTCTTAAGCTAAATGGTATCACATAGTCAATTCTTTTTTTCCACCTTTTAAATACCAGAATATGTAAATTACCAGTATTACTCAACACTGAGCTTGGCTATGCTCAGGAGAAATGCTGCTTTATACAAAAGAAGCTCTTGCGTGTCTAGGCTCCAATATTTTTAGTCAGATTTGACTGCTTTAGATAAGTGAACAGAGCACTCAACTAGTCATAGAGGATGCAGACAAAAGATAAACAAAATGTTCATTTGAATAGTAGCACAGGAACTAATTTTAAAGGAATTTTACTGCATAACACTGTAAATAATATGTATGGTTATCTTCACATAAAAATCAATTTGGTTTGTAAGAAAACATAAAATTAATATATTGAATAAGTGACTTGTTTGTTTTAAAAGCCATCAATCAAGAGAGTTCTCAAATACTTGAGCAGCACTTCTTGATGAACTATGGAGGCAGGTAGACCTGTGTTTGAATCCTTAAAAACTCTTCCAACTTAAATTGCTTCTAAAATTCAATATTTTCATCTTCAATTTGGAGATAATGCCTTCTTCATAGGGACATTATAAGAGTGCAGAGAATTTTGCAGAGGGCATGCACTGCACCTGACACAGTTGTATGCTCAATAATTGGTAGATATTACCAACCTCGAAATTCTTTATTGTTAGATAAAGGATGTTACATTTCTAAGAAAAAATCCATTGTTAACCTCTATGATTGGACATGAAGGATACTAGATGAAGCAGATGAACATATTTAGATGATATGCCCTTCTTTATGCCTTAATAAATGGATATAGGTAGCATATGGCAACCCCATGAGGATATTTTTTGGGTGAGTTTTGACAACACATGGGTTACTGCCTGGCACCAGATTGCAAGAAAACTAAAAACTAATGCTTTTCCTCCAAAGTCTAGCTGCATAATATTTTCAATATTATTAATAACTTTAGGTAAAAGAAAAATCTGGTTCCCTTAGGATTTTTTAGAATTATTTTCTTTAAATTTGCAGGTATTTTTTCAAATTTTGTATTTTACAGACTACATTATAGTTTTAACATAACCCTTGTAAAAAGAAAGCAATTGATTAATTTACTGCTGACAAGAGAACACATTCTTTTTGTTTTTCTCAGAGGATGCATCTGCTTCCTATTCTGAACATGGTTCTACTTACAATCTAATTGCCCTATCTACACTGCTCTATTATTTTCTGGGTCTGAGTCTGCATTTTAGACCAATCATTGAAGAGTACAGGAAGAGAATACTTGGAAATTGAAGGTTACACATATATATATACTAGTCTCATTATATATACATCAGTATAGCTGCTTCATATTTTGTAAGCATAAAGTTCTGTGGCTTAGGCTTGTCCTTACAATTTCCTGAGATAGGTTAGAATTATTGTCTCCATATGAAGTGTGATATTTGTCATCTAATGATAAATGGTAAAATTATTTATGCACTCTCTTTCAAACATACTTTGCTGCATCATTGAGTTTTCAGCTATACATCCTGAATACTTGGCCCAGATGCATGAAAGGAAACTGCATTAAGTGTCAGAATTTTTAAAGCTGAATATATTGCTGTGAAGAGGAATTAGAGGAGGATCTTAAAAACACAAAATAAATGAGATGCTGTTTAAAGAAATATTATGTAGGTAAATACTAACTTAAAATTAGGACTCCATCTTCTCCAAGCTAGTGTAATGATTTTAAGTTGTGTTGTGGTGCTTCCCATTCCCAAGAAAACCACCAGGCTTGTACTCAACTCAAATTCAGTAATGTGTGTATCCTATCATGAAATGGAGTAAGAAGGCTTCTGGGAATGGGACTTTTGGGGGCCGTTATACTTTTTTGAGCTTGATGCCTTTAGCTGAAGAGCCTTTAGTTTCTGTTCTTTACCTTTAGACATTAAATCTTTAATTAGGGACACACTAACCATGTTTCTACGTATAGGAAAACCCTAATGCAAAATTTAGTACAGGAGATAAAACTTACTTCGGAACAGAGTTACCACCCTAAGAGAAAAATCAGTTCATATTCATCTTACCAACAGTTCTCTTCTCAGTATCGGTTTCATTTATTATATTTCTAGAATCATTGGTAACTTTTTAAGCATAGAACCTGAACATTTATTAAAATAAATGCCTAATGTGTCTTAAGAGAATGTTATTGGAAACTTTGGTACATCAAGTAATGCAATCATAATGCCATCATTTACAACTGAACAAAAGGTTCAGACAGGTGATATAACTTTTATGAAGTTCCATAGTTGATAAAGAGTGGGTTAGAATTTTAAATCTAAAATTTCTAACTTCAATGCAAGCATTTTTCAATTATGATATATATATGTATGTATACATAACATTCATAATGTTGTTAGATTTGACTGAGTCATGAAAAGAAGTAAATATTGAGTATTCTTCTTCAGTCTTTGTTTTCTCCCTTAACACCAAGGATCCATTTAGTTACTAAGCTCCCCCAAATCAGGGCCCTTCCTGCTTCCTCTCTATATAATCTGAGAATCTAGCAGAATGTTCTGCAGGAGTACACATTCAATAACTCCTGCTATGTGATAACATTCCTCAAATGTAGTTAACTCTCCAATTGTGGTCCCTATACAATATAACCAATATGTCCAGTTTTTCAGAAATAATACAAATGTTCACTCATATTATGGTCATGGTTCTTGTTTACATATCATTTTAAAGTGTCAGAGTATCTTTTCTGTTTTTTTTTAATCATACCACCAGGAAATGTTTTGGCAAAATATCCTGGACTTATTCTAGGAAATTCTGAACTAGCTTGAATTTTTTTCTCTGAGTTACAATTTCATATTTCTTTACATTTGGAGGTTAGATTAAGAAAACATTAATAGAGCTACAGCAGGACTTCTAGCAGTCTGATGAATAATAAAGAATGTTTATTCTTTGTACTGGATTCCATGTACTGTAATATTCTGTGTATTAAAGTCTACAGAATGGACAAGTAGGAAGTTAAAACTCACAATAACTTTTACAGAGAAAAATCTGAGAAAAGTAACCGTCAAGTTAATCTTAAATTTTACAAAATATATTCATGATACAAATCCCCCACAGTATTACTCTCAAGTAATACTAGTAAATCACTAAGAAGCTTTTCACACAAAGTCTAACATTTACCTGAAGATACCATAGATCTTGATAATTGCAAAATAATTCAGTTCATGCATGAGGTGCTAAATGCAGGTGACTTCTTTCTTTGTTTGAGTAATAATGAAAAATCTTAATGGAACGTGAGAAGATTTTATTTTTCTTATAAATTTAAATGAATTGATTTTTAAGGTTACTTATTCACATTTTCTTTTCATTGTTTATATACATATAGTTTCCTCTGTTTATCTGAATATGTTGTTGAGTTGACTTCCTCAGAAAAATCATAACACCCTTTTCAAATAAAGAACACACATATGTACATCAAAAAGAGCAAGGCTACCTAAAATAATGCTTACAAAATTTATTGACACTTGCCATGTTCCAGGCACCTTACAAGATCCTAAAGAGATACAACAGGAAAGCAGACAGACAATTTTTTTCCCTACAAAGTTGATATCAGATTGGAGTGACAGACACAAAACAAAATTATCTAGTCCCAATTGTGATGAATTTTGCAAGGGAAATGTCCTTCCTGCAATAAGAGTATATATGAAGGGAATTTAAGTATTTATTGATGAGCCTCCTTTAATTAAAAAAAAAATGCAAAAATGGTTTGGTTTGAAAGTCCAAGGAGTGGCATGTTGCTTCAGGTGCTGGTCCCTAACACTGTGGTAGGGCACATTTCTTTTTCATGTAGGAGTTAGTTTGAAGTTAATGTCTTACTTGCTTAACAATATCTTAGATATTTGTTTGAAAAAATGAAACAAATACTCTTACACCTTGAAAATGATAAAAACAACTTTCCAATTCCTTTCTTCTTTCAATAGAAAAAGGCAAGCCTCACCATGACAATTATGCACAAATTTGCAAGTTGCAAGTGCAGACCACAGAGTATTATATTGAAAAACAATAAATATCAAAGAAAAGCTCATGAATGTTCATTTGAAAACATGGTCATATAGGTCATGTCATATTTTAAGCAAATGGAAAATATATACGTATATGTATATATATATTTTGCATAGACTACACACACACACACACACACCCCACACACACACACAAACCATGTAAGTTAACATCATTCTATCTAGAAAGCTTGTATATGGATTTTACATTTTTACATTTGTTCGTTGCACAAATTTTACACAGTATTTCATAGAAGTATGTAAAAATCATGTCTTCATTTTTCAAATGACACGATTACATTATGCTTTAAAAACTATTTAATATAATTTGCTTATGATGATATCTTCACAAAATGGACATATTAAATTGGATTCCCTGCACACTGACTCTGAAATGGAGGGCTCTGTGTAGGTTGATAGAGGGTACCTTCATATAGGAAGGAAGGCCTGTGGAGGGTTATGGTTAGGCTGCCCCATTAAACTACAGTATGGATGCCACCAAGGGGGTCACATTATCCTAGAGGAGCTGGACACCCCGGAAACTGTCAGCTGTTGATAAATATTTCCAGCAGCTGGAGGATAAATGTTGGTCCCTGCAGAGGAGACTCCATAGAGTATCACCATACTCCCTACAACCACCTATAATTATAAAATGTAAAATCTAATTCACAGGACATTCTGTCACTTCAAATGAACATAAATTGCAACACATTTGAAACTAATTTTTTCACCTTAAAACTGCATGTGTTATCTATTTGGATTTCTATTTTAAAACAATATGTCTTAAACCTCAGTTATTAAACAACTTTGCCTATCAGTAATAAAAACAACTCAGAAAGTTCACACTTAAGAAGTGGAAAGATGCTGAATAGACAAAACAAATAAAATTTAAAATAGGAGACAATTTTACAAAGCAAATGTTATAGAATTATTTCATTTAGTACTCAACTAACATATAGAACTCACAATTTCTTTCTTGCTAATGAAGACATTGAAGCATAAGGAAATGATGTGATTTAACTCAAGTAAATGACAGCAGTTTAAGTTAAACAAGGTCATTGGATTTGATATCAGGTCACCACGGAGAGAAAAAAATTAATCTTTTGGTAGATGGTGTTGAGGAAGAGGCAGGAACAGATTCATCAGGACCCAAACATCTAGTTCATAAATTGCCTATTTTTATTTATTGCCTATAAATACAATTTTGTCTGTTTTTGAAAAGTACTTTTGCTATGTTGCCCAGTCTGGCCTTGAACTCATTAATTCGAGGAGTTCTTCTGCCTCAGTGTTTTGAGTTGCTGCTAGAACTATAGGCACTGCCCTGGCTTGTAATTATAATTTTAATGAATGCATAATCATCTTAAATGTGTAACCCATAAAAATCTGACATTCGAGATTCTAAAAACACTGTAAATAACAAGTAGAAAATATTCAATTAATTTCCATATTAAGAAAAATTTTGTTATGCTTATTTTTTTCAAACTCAGAAAATTTCAATCTAAAATTCCTAAAGACCATTAGATCCAGTTAACAGTAAATTAGCTATTATCATTGACTTCAAAGAGTCAACAAATAAGATGAGAATCTACGATGTAACTATGACTGTTACAAGCGCTGGGGAAAGAGTGGTCAAATAGAAATACCAGTTCATCAGGTTTCTATTCTGATGATAAAAAAACAGAACCTAGGTGATGTGATTATTACATATGGTAGAAAGTGCTTTGAAGAAAAAAGAGGAAATAGAGAAAGTTGGGGAAATACTTTATTTTCTCTCTGAAAAATAAACCATTAATTGGATGCAAGTGATGAGAATAGCCACTTAAAATCCAGGAGAAGTGCATTCCAGCCAGAGAAAACAGGTGCAGAGTCTTTGAGATGAAGATGAAGCTGGTGTTCAAGGATAAAGGAAGGGGTAGTGATAGTGATATGGCTCAAGAAATAGACAAAGGCCATATCAGGGAGAGTCTTGTGCACCATTAAAAAGAACAATAGTTTGTTGTTTACTCCAACTCTAATGAGAAGTCATTGGATTTAAGCAGAATAGTCATATAATTTGATGACTCTTTAGAAAATATTACCTGCAGTGCTTCCTGGAGAATGGGCTAATTATGTGAAAGAGTTTTTGGAGGTACTGATTATGTTAAAGTTTTCTGTTGGTGGTGTCTTTGACATACATTGATCAAATTCATACAAAAAGAAATAAAAATAACCAAGCAAATATTTATCAATTCTGTCATAACACAGTAATGAGAACAATGTCAGAACCATGAATTATTGTCACTGTCATTATTGAATGTAAAGACCCTTTGGAAATTCTACTGAAGTTTTATTTCCATATTGCCTTTTTTTATGTATGTGGAATTTCATGTAAGCATTTAGGTGTATTTATGGTTAATGTATAATCAGGAAAGATTTTTTTGCTAAAATATGGTAACTTTTAAATTCTGCAACCTATACTGTCAACCAATTCACCAAGCCTGTGGTGAGATTTGGAATATTAAGGTTAATATATACTTGTTATTGTTTCCTCTTACAACAGTCATTTATAAATTATATAACACAAAATACTTCTTTATGAATATATAGGTGTTTCATAAATATTCACCTTGTATACTTATAGTCAGTTTTATAAGTACAAAATGCAAATGTCTGTTCACCCAGTACTTAGCACTTGGAAGAGTATAGGTGTTCAATTACTATTAATTACTATAAACACTTGGAGAATGAATAAATAAATGAGCTAGAAAAGGTACAACCTAATAGAATAATAATGGATATCTTTTTTTAATAGGGGAATTTCAAATCAGGTATTATTTTATTGCAAAATTCTTGTATACCAGGCTTTGAATCTAACTGGGAGTGACTATATATGAAAGTAACTTCACAGTTAGAAAATTGGTGTAACTATTCAGTTTTAAACTTTACAACTTAGAATTTGCCTCAAAAAATCCTTCTGAGGGGGGAATTTGCAGCACAGTTTTGTCATAGCATTGATTTTTTAGTCTTTACTTCCCCAAACATAGTTCAATGAGATTATTTCTCAGTCAACGCTTTCCCATTATGTTACTTGGTGGTTTCTTATTTATTTTCATTAGATTTTGTTCAATATTTTTTCTGAAACCAATTTCATTTGAGTCATAATCTTTTTCCCTACTTAACAAAAAAACTATAGCTTTTGATTAATGTATGATAAATCAATATAAGTATATTGCTTAATTAAATTATAAGAAATCAACAATATTAATGTAGTTACTTGGCTTAAATTTAAAATAGTAGATTAATTTGCATTCTGTTTTGTAATATTGGAAAAAGCATAAAATTTCTTATTACTATCTTAGAAGCATCCTTTGAGGGCCATGTTGGGAAGAGCTCCTTTGGAAGATAAACTCAGTTAAAAACAAAACAAAACAAAAAAAAAACCACTCTGTACTCTCTGTAGAGGAAGACATTTTATTCTCTTAGGTTGACAGAGGCAAACTTTCTTTGTAAAGGGCCAAATAGCAAATATTTTAGGCTTTGTAGAACATAAGACAAAGTAAAGAATATTATAGAACTCAGACAATAAAAGAGAAAATCAATTTGTACAATAGTCTTGTTGATAAAATTCAAAACACAGTAATGATGATGATAATAATAATAATAAAGTTTTTTTTTTTTGGTAATGCAGTCAACTAATGAGTATAAAATAATTATTGTTTTTAGAAACACTTTTGTTGATTGGGGCTCAAAGCTCATATTACCTATAAACAAATCAACACAAATAAGCATCTGTAAAACTTCTTTGAGAGTCATTACAAACCAGGTGGAGACTGAAAAGGCATAAATTGTAGTTTGTCATCTCCTAGGATGTAGGAGTAAGAGCACATTTAAGTAGACCAAAATCTCTCTCCCAGCATTACAGTTGCATTGCTAGCTTTTATAAAGTTTAGCATATATTAACCTAATTACCATTCAACACAAAACATTTGTAATTTTTTATATAGTTTTTTTTTTTAATCATGGAGATTTTAGAAGTTTATTTCTTATTTCACAAGCAATTATTTACAAGTTTTACTCATTTTAGCTTAATTCCCCTGTGTTCACAGCTTAATTTCAGTGTTATTTCTACTTAATTCCACTATTTTTTGCATTCCATTAAGGTTAACAATCTTTGATATTTGGTGAGGCTTATATTAAGACATGCAATATACAATAATGTATATATTGATGCATACCTGAAATTAACATGTTTTCTGTAAAATTCAGACAGCTTGTTAAAATTGTTTTCTGATCTCTAATGTATTAAAGAAACTGTTCTATATACTCTATGGAGTAAAGTGCATTTGACTGTAGAATTGTCTGTTTCTTCTTATAAGTAGCTCAACTTTATTTCAGAGCTTTGTTATTGGGTGCATAAAGATTTAGAATTTTTAAATCTCATCCTGATAAATGAAAGATTATTATGAAGTGTCCTTTTTTTTCTTAGTCTCTAGTTTTCTTTTTCTGAAATTACTCTAAATGACAATCTCACCAATGTTTGCTGTATTTTCCAGCTTTCACTCTTCACCAATCTGGACTTTTGTTATTTTGCGTGTTTTTAGTAATCATTGACTAGCTGGTTTTTATCTAGTCTTTCATTTGGAGTATTTAGTGCTTTTACCAATAATCATCTTTTTATTTGTATTCATGTTTGTCATCTTACTACTTTATTTCTATTTTACTTTTTTAAAATCTTCCATTTTTATTTAGTTTCTTATAGTAATAATAACCATTATTATCATTTTAATGTTTATCCCAGATATTAAAATACACATTTGTGATTCATTAAAGGTATGCAAAAATGGTTATTTTTGTGGTCTTACTACTAATGCTAGTATCTCAGAATATCTTAACTCTATTTACTTCATACCTTTGTTTTTCACTACTGATAACAGAGGTTTTTATTATTGTTGCTATCATTTGCTTGTTTATCATCATATGTCTTAAACCCCAAGACATAGTACCATTATTATTCTATGAAATCAATTTTTATTTTATTCTGCATTGAAAATTTTCTCCTTGAGATAATTGTTCCATAGCCTCAAGAAATCCATTTAGTATTTCTCTAAATGAAGACTAAATAAGATAATTTCTTTTCATTGTGATTTATCTGAATGTTTCATGATTTGCCCTAATTTTTAATGTATATTTTCAATGTGTCTGCAATGCTGTAGCTGATACTGATTTTAGTGCTTTAATAATTTATTTTCTGCTTCTATTCTTGATGAGAAATCAGCTCTTAGTCTTATTATTTCTCATTTTTCTTTGGTATTTTCTCCTTTTTGTCTTTGTATTTAAAAAAAATTAGCTATAATGAGTGTGATATTCTTTGCTTATCTGTGGGTTTATATCTTTCATCAGTTTTTGAAAATCATTGGTTAACTTTTCAAATATTGATTCTGTCTCACTCTCTTGGACTTGATCTAACATTTGTGTTGAACCAATCAACTTGGTCATTTGTAGATCTTATCCTTTCTTTCCCATTTTCATTTTTTCTGTCTATTTTTAGTTTAGGTTTTTTTATTGACCCATCTTCAAAACTAACAGTTCTATCTTCTTTGTCTTAATTACAGTTAAAACCATACATTGAGGTCTCAATTTCATTACTTGAATTTTTGTTTAGAATTTCCCCCTTGGTTCCTTTTACAAATTCTATTTATTGGCTAAAATTCTCTACCTTATCAATATTATCTTATCAATTTTATGTCTTGAATATATGAATCATCATTTTTAAATCCTTATAATATCCTCAGTATATTCATAGTTTGATAATCTCTTGGCTTTGTCAGTTGATCTCATTTTTTGCCATTTCATTTTCAGTGAGTGCTATATATTTATATTTAGAAAAGTTTAGAGACTCCAAATAGTGTTAATTTCTACTAGGGAGGATTCATATATTTGTCTGTATGCAGATAGATTTGGGAAGTAATTAATTAAAGTTTATGCTGATTCAAATTGAACTGTAGTTTTGTGTGGCTCTGTTTGCCTCTGGTTTGCCTCATTCCTTAGGTGTAGCTTATTGCTTTCACCAGTATGCCTCTGGCAGACTGGCTTGAACTTTAACGCTTATTTCTCATCCCTGTGAGACTGCCAAATAATTTTCTCTGTTTTTCAGAGGTTTTGGTTTGAATTTTTAACCTTAATCCTACATAGTTTCTGAATTTGGGTAAATGTTTTGATGGAAATCAATTTGAAACCCCCTTAAGAGTCCTTAAGATTTTGTTTGGTTTTGTTTTTCCATTCTGAAATTGCCAAAAGATTTTTTTTTCTTCTTTTTTCTATTTTCACTCTTCTCACCAACAGAAGCCTGCAGTCTGAATTCTTATTCTCTTTGCCTACAGAGAAAATTTCACTGAAATTTCAATCTTCTCAACTAACATTTCCACAAGTCAATTTAGAAAGGAAGGATAAACAGGATTTCAATTTGGGAGTTCGTGAGTTGAATCTCCCAACTTTGCAATTTCAAAAATTCTTTAGTACAGGGCTGGGATTGTGGCTCAGCGGTAGAGCGCTTGCCTAACACATGCACGGCCCGGTTTCGATTCTCAGCACCACATAAACATAAAATGCATTGTGTACAACTAAAGCAAATAAATAAATATTTTTTAAAAATTCATGAATACAAGTTAAATGTTGGCAGAAAAACAACTTTTCCTTAAAATTATATAACTGCAGAAGTATCAGAAACCTTATTAATTACAAGTTATTCCTTAGAATTTATTGTCATTGAGGAATTGAAATGATGGCAACAAACTTTGAAACCTTCACAAAAATTGGAGATATTGCAAATAAGTTATGTTGCCAGGCTTGTAATCATATAGCATATATTTTCAACAACACTGGCTGATCAGGTTCAACATTTATGTGGGCAGAACCAAAAACTTTATGCACTAATGATCAAAATTACTGGAAATCTAAAATATTTGCAAGCAGGGTATGGACATGCTTTAGGAAGTTATACATGGTTCTGTGATTAAAGAGGACTGAAAGTTTATGAAAACAAAGTTACACTAATGTCTTCTAATGTAGGTTTCTATTAAATCAAATGATTCTTTTATATTGTGTTTTAGTTTTTTTACTGCTGTGACTAAAAGACCTGACAAGAACAATTTGGAGGAGCGAATGTTTATTTGGAGGCTAACGGTTGCAGAGATCTTAGTCCATAGGTAGCCAGCTCCATTCCTTCAGGTTTGAAGTAAGGCAGAACAACATGGCCAAAGAAAGCAGCTAAAATGATGATCAGGAAGCAGAAAGAGAGAGGGACTCCACTTGCCAGGTATAAAATACATGCCCCAAAGGCAAACCCCCAATGACCCACCTCCTCCAGCCTCACCCTGCCTGCCTACAGTTACTATTCAGTTAATTCCATGAAGGGATTAATTCACAGTTTGGATTAATATTCTTATAACCCAATTTCTTCTCTAAACCTTCCTACATTGTCTCACACATGACCTTTTGGGGGATATCCAAACCATAATATATTGGTTTCTGTTTGCATTCTTTCATAATCTCTATATATTTATAAAATATAACAAATGTATTAAAAATACTTCTAAGTAAAACAGTGACCTTTTTCTTTGTAAATATAGGTAGAAACGATTCAATTTCACTACTAAGGAAGCATGAGCATTATGGCTCAAAAATTCATATTTTGAAAGGAAAAATAAATCTTATTTAAATGAAGACAAATTCTGGGAAAAATTAGAGGAATTTTCATTAATACACCTTTGGGATCATATTAGAAAAAGAATATTTATTAGCAACAACTACCTATTGAATAGGTTAGAACATGCTTTTTTCTAAGACACGATTATCCACTAGTTTTTCATCTTTAGACATGGAATTCTGTTCATAAGTATCACACAGTAACCCAGGTTTATAGAGCAATAACAATCTGTATGTCTTTTTTTTTTTAAACAGGTCACACACTTATCTAAATCTTTGGCCTTATCTATAAAATAAAGAGATGAAAAATGTTTATTTGTAAATATTTTGTCCCCGAGACATTAGTTAAGTCTATGTTTCATTAGTCAAGGTTTTTCAGAGAAATAGAACCAATAAGATAATATAGAGATATATCAGAGAGTACTCATTATTTATGGGAATTGGCTCACCTGATTATGTAGGACAAGAAGTCTTATGATCGCCATCTGCAAGCTGTTTAAAAAGTCTTCAAACTTCTCCCTTTTCTACTACTACTACTTCTCTTCTCCATCCTCCTCCCTTATCCCCTCCTCTGCCTTCTTCATATAAATTTTGGCATTATCAGAGAACCCTAGAATACCAGATCTTACTCTTGATATATGTACTGTTCCTTTCAGGTCTATGCAAAAGGAAGAATTTTAAAATATATTATTAACTAGGAAACTGAATCATAAATATGTACTTATGCTGATATTGAGTCAAGAGAACACACATTTTTTTTTCAAGGCCAGATGTCTAAATATTTCTTGCTCTTAAGTCAAACCTGATATCAGAATTGAATTATCAGAGAAAGAAGAAAACAAACAGATGAACATAGCTGCTACTCTCACAGGAAATAGAAACAGAGAGAATGAGAGTAGATAAATAAAGTTTGCTCTTTGGCCTGGTGCTGCTTTGGTCTCAACTGCCTGGCATGGAAGATCCCAGTCCAGGATTATGGCTTTGTACACTGCTTTTGTGTTGTAGAAAGAAGTTCTAATAAGACAAAGTTTTGAGTTTAACACAAAGAAAAAGATAGGGAGTCCATCACCATTCTGCCTGCAGTGGTTGAAGAGAAGAAAGTGCATCCCTCCTTACTTAGAGTTTCCATTAATTTTGAAAAGTCACCAATAAAACGTTATCCAATCCTCTTCCTCCAACACCAGTTATAACTTTTATTACTGAAGACATCAGCTTCTATTGATAAGAGAATGCACCTGCCCCCCCCCCAAAAAAAAAAAATTAAGACTAGAACTAACAAAGGATTCAACCATCCCACTTTGGGTTATTTATCAAAATAATTGAAAAATTTGTTTTAAAGGGTTTCTCTTACGTTCATTGTAGTGAAATTATCTTTAACTAGAAGGAAAAAATGTATTAAATGTCTTAAAAAGCAGAAGTCATACTTATAAAAAATGATAGCAAGAATCTTGAACATGTTCAGATTCAATTGAACAAGAGGGTGAAATAATATTATTTTATTCTATATTGGTAGAATTATGCTGAACAAAATATCAATGTGAAAAATATTTAAAAAGGAACCAAGTGATAAAATAAATATATATTTACTGAAATAAAACAGATAGAAATAAATGGGTTGAGATAGGATGGTAGAAGTAGAAGTTTTAATCAAACGTTGAGAAACCAATGTATGTGAAAATGCAGTAAGCCCTAGGGACTATTTTGATTAAGCCATTTTAGACAATGGAGCAATATATAAATCAATATCACATTATATTTGATCTAATAAATGATTTGGGGCATGAAATATGTAGAATATTAAAAAACATTTGACGTTTTAAGAAACATTTATGTTTATTTTTTGAAATATTAGTGTATTAGAGAATTTGGATTTAGAGCCTAAAAAAAAAAAAAAAAAAAAAGAAGAAGAAGAAGAAGACTTAGACATTTAGGTACTGTTGTATTTGGGACTCTATAAAGGAAGGATTATGTTTCACAGTTTTTCATATTTCTTTGAAGGGAGAGAAAAGGACAAGAACTAAAAATAATAAATGTACTAAAAAAAGTTGAGGTCAGTACAATAAAAATTCATTTTAATTATAAGCCTTTATATTTTTTCTGTTTTTTTAAAGTATTATTTGTCTTAAACTGTGAAATTAACACAGCCTCAGATCAAAAACCAACTTTATCTCTTTTTTCTAGCCAAATGAATACTGTCCCACTTAAAATGCATCCTTTTTAATTTTTTTTTTTTTTTTTTTTTTTTTTTTTTTTTGTGGTACCGGGGATTGAACTCAGGGGCACTCGACCACTGGGTCACATCCCCAAACCTTTTTTTTTTTTTTTTTTGTATTTTATTTAGAGACAGGGTCTCACTGAGTTGCTAAGTGCCTCGCCATTGCTGAGGCTGGCTTTGAACTCGCGATCCTCCTGCCTCAGCCTCCCAAAATGCTGGGATTACAGGCGTGCGCCACCACGCTGGGCTATCATCCTTTTTAATTCTACTTTAGTTCTGGCCTTAAGAAATGGAGTGAGGTTGAAATGAAGAGTTCATTGTCACTTCACCTCCTAGAGGTGATAGTAATGATAAAATTCAATGCATGCTTTTCAAAATTCTTTCATTAACTCATTAAAATAATATCTACAGCTGGACATTGTGAAGGTCACTGGGGTGCTACTATATTCCTGGAGGCATTTGAGTGTTGCAGAAGTAACCAGGAGATATTTGAGTATAATTTGGGGAGATGGCAGGGAAGATTCATTAAAAAATATAAAATGA
Source organism: Tamias sibiricus (assembly GCA_025594165.1). Classification (NCBI taxonomy): domain Eukaryota; kingdom Metazoa; phylum Chordata; class Mammalia; order Rodentia; family Sciuridae; genus Tamias; species Tamias sibiricus. The sequence continues at coordinate 140,247,707 of CM046658.1, read as the reverse complement.
AGAGAGAGAGAGAGTTGTTAAATGTCCTATAGAGACTTGCAGAATTTCAGAGAAAATAACACTCACAGAAAGCAAACCCTAAGCATTCAGGCATTTTCAACTAGGGAAATATCTCTCCTTCTTTCATGGAAAACTGGGTTCATTCTGTCCTAAAACTGGTGGCTCTATTGCTGCCACTTCTATTTACCCTAAGACACTGCATCATTAACTGTCACTTTCCTCATGAAGAGTTAATCATCTTATTTTCCATTATCTTCTTATCCTTCTAACTGCAATGTCTAAAAATCATCTTGTTCCTCCTATATAGAATATGCTATTTTTTGGAATTCTCCATTCTAGTTAATGGCATCTCCATTCATGGAAACAGAATGTTAAGATGCTATGTGATGTATTAGGATTCATTCCGAAATGAAAGGAGCATGACCTTTGAATCAAACACACCTGGCTTCAAACAGGGCATCTCTGTTTCCTTGCCATTTGGCCTTGGGCAAATTAAATAACTGCAAGAGTCTCATTTTCTTTTCATTTGTAAAATAGAAATGAATATGTGTATCACACAAGGCTATTATCAGGATTAAATAGCATAGCATATGTAAAACACCTGGCATAGTGCTGGGCATATAAAGCATATATATTTCATAAATATACATTACTTCTTTTGCCTTCCATTTCAAATGGATGAACAGATCCTATTGATCTACAGCTGGAATATTTTATGAGTCTTTTTTCTATTCTCAATGAATAAATTTTTATTAATCTTCTTATCAAACTTATTGAGAACATCTTTATCAATACATTTTCCTCATTTCTCTTATATTAAAATCTCATCCAACCCATCCAAAATATTTGGATATAGTAGCTATCTGAAACAGATTTGATATTATCACTTATTAATTATTACTTCATACCTTTACATACATGTATGTAATTCTGCATAGCATGGTTCTATCTTCTGTGTGTTATCACAAGTGGTATCATCACACAAATTTTCTTCACCTTTAAGTTGCACATTTTGGAGTCCAACATTATGATTTTAGGTAATCATAACTATCATTTAATTTTAGATTTATAGCACATTTAAAATAAACAATAAGATAGTTATTTTGTCTGTTGATGTATATTTAGAGTTGCTTTGAGCCTTCTAGTAAATGCTTCCTTTTGAACTCTTGTGATTCCTTTTTTAGGACATACATCTATAGAATCTAATAAGGTACATGAATCCTAACAGTCTATACCTCACTGTTTTTTTTTTTTTTGTTGTTGTTTTTTTTTTTTTTTCCTCGGTGCTTGGGATTGAACTAAGGACCTTGCATAAGCAACTGAAGATGTCTGCTACTGAGCTATATCCCCTGGATTGACATTTATAGGTTGATCATCTCATTTGAAATTCTCCATAATAAAAACATGTTTGAGCACTCTCCTGTTACTAAAAGTGAAATTTTCCATACTCACGTTATGAGTCTCAATCACAATGCAGGCTTACCAAACATATTGTATAAAATTACCTTCAGGCTATATGTATAAGATGTACATGAAACATAAGTAAATTTCTGTTCAAACTTGAGCCCCATTCCTGAGATAGCTCATTATTTTATGCAAACATTCCAAAAGCCAAAGGATTCAGAATTTGAAACACTTCTGGTCTTGAGCATTTCACATAAGGAATATTAAACCTGTGTATTCACCTTCAAAACTACCACCCAGAATAATGTGTAGAATAATCCAGTGTTTCAGAAAGCCACTATTTTCATCCTAGGAATATAATTCTGAATTCTATAAGTAAGGGTTTATGTTTTTGAACTTTGTTTATATCCATTTGTCTTTGGGGTCTAGATTTTTTTTTCCTAAATATTATGTCTATGAGATCATCTAGGTTCTGCATGTAGCCATAGTTTTTCCCTTCCATCTCTCATTGCAGTTAAATAAATAGGATACTCAAAGAAATATCATATAATTCATATAATAATATTATGTAATTCATATAGTATCCCAAACTTGTTTATCCTTTGTACATTTGATGCTCATTTGAAGTATTTCCAGTTTCTTACTTTTCTTACAAGTAAAAATGTTTTGGAATGAACATATGTGTTCATTTCTGTTCAGATTATGTGTAAAAGTGAAATTACTAGATCAGAGAATCAGCACCTATTTAGTTGTAGTGGATACCCTCCACATCATTTTTTAAGAGTGAGTTGTTTTTCTGGTTTAGATATGAAATGTCCCCCAAGGCACTCTGGTGAAGTCTTGGTCACCAGAATGTGGTCATAGGTAGAGGAATCTTTAGGAGGTGGGGTCCAGTTGGAGAAAGTAGTTCACTGAGAGTTTGCCCCTGAAGGGAATGTCTCCCCATCCCCAAGCCTCTCTCTCTCTCTGTGCTACCTGGCCACCAGGAAGTAAGCAGCTCTGTACTACCACGCTCCCTTCTATGACATTCTGCCTTGCTAAAGGCCCAAAGCAACAGGGCCAATTGACAATGATTAAAATCTCTGAAATCATGACTCAAATGAATCTTTCCTCCTTCAAGTTGATTTCTCAGGTATTTTGCCACAGTGATGAATAGCTGACTAACCTTTTTACTACGTTACTTTAAACTTTCAGTTGTTTCATATCTTTTAAAATATTTGGTGTTTTGGTTGCCATTCTGCTAGATTTGTAAAGATAATTCATTATTGTTGTGCTATTTCATGGACATATGTCTTAAAATTTCTTATCATATGATTATTAGCATTTGAATATTCTTTATGTAAAGTGACCTTTTACTATTTTACCCATTTTTACTTGTTTTTTCACCATTTTTAGATAGATAAGACTCTTTACATAGTCCAAAGTGAATTATTTGTTGAGGGTATATATTGCATATGTATTTGCTAACTCTATGACTTGTCTTTCCCCTCAATATATATTTTATGAAAATAAGTTCTAAATTTTCATGAAGTACAACTTTTTATTTTTTTTTCTATTGGTTGTGATGACATAATATACTGCTTAAGACTTTTTGAAAGCATTTAAGTTCATTAAAATATTTTTTTTATATTTTCTTCAGCTTGCATTGTTGTAAGCATTACATTTATTTTTATAATATGATCCATCTAAAATGTGCACATTTGGTATGGGGTAAGATCATGGTCCATTCAGTATCACCATAAATTTCAGTTGATCCACCATTGTTTACTAAAACGTCTATCATTTCCACCACGAAATTGTGTAGTTAACTCCACAAAAATCAGGTGTATGTGTTCTGAAATGTATACCTGATACTGTAAATATCATAGTTTTGTTCTTTTTAAGATTAATTTTCAATTTCTAAATTCTAGATTCTTTGAAGTTCCATGAATATTTTACAATGAGTTTGCTGATATATGTATCTATATCTATATCTATATCTATATCTATATCTATCTATATCCATATCTATATCTATATCTATATCTATATCTATCTATAAATCTGTTGGGGATTTTATTGAATTTACCATGAAGTTAAAACAGAATTGGGTGAGAATTGACAACATATGGACCAACCAGGCATCAGATGATCCTAACCCCAGTATATTGTGAATTTGGGGATTTAACTTGTAGGATTCAATATATCCAATTTTTGTTATTATTGTTATTTTTAAAATTCTTTGACATCTCTTTGCAAGTGCTTGTTACTCTAAAATATTTTTAGTATTGCTTTTGTGCTCTTTGTTGTCTCAAGATATTGTACTCTCATTGATATTTTCAATCTCAAACCTAGAGTTACCAACTTCTCAAAGGAAACTTGCTTGCTCTGTTTGTATAGAAAATGATATTTAAAAACACATTCTAGTTACTGTGGATGATTATTGCATTCAGCTGCCTACCATTTCTGAATCTTTCTCAGGAGATGGATCAACTATTTATGCACATAATTGTGTACAATTTTATATACATATTATTTTATGTGCATATAATTGTGTTCTCACTATTTGTATCACACAAATACATGTTTTTATATGTATATATGGATATGTACCGATGCATACATATTCAATTATAAAGTTCATGCAGATGTTTACAATTCCAACTCAGGACCAAAATTTTATATACTGTCTTCAATATTATATCACTATTTCTTTTCTTACATATTATATCTTGGTTTTACAGGTGGAGTTAACAATGGAATTGAAATATCCTATCGATTTTCTGTTTTTGAATAACAGTTTAAGAACAATTCCATACTATAACTAAAAATAGTTTCACCTTTATACTTGATTTAGCCTTAATTATACTAGTAATCATATATTTTATTGTTCGTACCATCATTTAATGTTTATTTAGTAATTTCAAAAGTCTGAACCTTATTTTTAGTAGATAACCCTTCAGAAAAGGCTTATGCCATTTTTTTTTTTCTAAATTCTTTTTGGTTGCTAAGTCTGTCACACTGTCTGAATGAATGTTTAGCTCAGAATAAAATCTTTAGTTTACATTTTAGTTTCTTTTGTGTCCTAAATATGTTATTTAATTTTCTTTCTGATACAAAGTGTTATTGTCCAAAGGAATGAAGATAATCTATTTTTCTCTTATAAAAGCACTTGCAGAATGAATTATTTTAAAGGCATGTTATATGCATATATAAATATATCACAAGAAATTTCAATCTATGTATAAGTAGAAAAAAAACAATAAAAAATAAATCAATATAAATAGATGAACAAAAGGAAGAACAGTAGAATAGAGGAAGGAGAACAGGGAGTGGGATGAGGGAAGGGAAAAGAAGGGAGAATGAACTAAAATTGAATTCCATTCATATAGGATTTTGTTGGGAGGAACCCAAGTACTATGTATGACTATGATATTCAAATAACAAACAAATAGATAAATAAATACATAAAAATACTTGATATTTTATATTTTACAAAATGATAGTTGTTTATCTCTGTAATGTAGTTATTTTCCTAGATATTTCATTAGGCTCTCTGGATTAATTTACCTTAGGAATACATGTCATTTCACTATGTGTTTCTCTTAAATGTTTGAATAATTTTCATGAATTATGATTTTATTATTGATTTTGAACCCTTGTTCTGATTTTCCGGTTTAGTAAATCCAATTACCCAATTATCTGTTATTGGATCTTATTTGTTCATCCTCAATATTTATTAGTTTCCCTAAAATGGTTTAGATTTTTTCTCCATTTCTTATGAATTTTAAATTTTTACTCATTTTTATTTTCCACTGACATTAAAGAGCTATCAACTATGTTTATTTATTCTTGGTTTCTGTCTAGTTTAGTCAATATTGCTGAATTTTTTTCCTTTAATTTATAATTTTAAGTCCATTACTTTTTTTTCTAATTTTGATTTATATTATTATTTCATTCTTATAGCAACTTTAAATGCTTTTTAGCTATATAGCAAAAAAGTAGTATATATTTTATTATTTATTATGAAGAAAGGTTCCTCTGGTGTGCATTTGTTGCCAGTAAGGATGTCCTTTTGGCCTTGTTTTCTTTCATCTTAAATCACTTTGCATGGAATTTGACTCCAAGGCATTTATTTGACTCATTTTAATAAAAAGAAGCTTTCTAAACTTTTAAAAACTGATGGGGTTAAATATAGCTTTATGAACTTCACAATGATAGCTCCTCTCTTCTTGTTTATATAATACTCAGAAGTATATTGACATAGTTTCTTAAATCTCCTATCTCCCTTCATTTAATTTTTTTTCCTCTTTTTTCATATTGGCTTATTTTGCTCGTTTTTGTTGTTTAAAATTACTTTATTAAAGTATGACACACAATAAGCTGTACACATTTCAATTGTGCAATTTGTAAATGTTGGAACCATTATGCCTCTCAAGAGTTACCCTGTAATATTTTGTAATCTTTACATGATTATTCTCATAGCATCCACTTTGCTCAGGCAACTGCCAACTTGCTTTGTGTTACTTTAGTTCAATAAGATTTTTTTAAATTGTATATAATAATAGAAGAATAAATAATAAGTAAATAAGTAAATAAATAAACAATAGGAGAAGAACAACTTCATTTTTCTTCTACAAAGTTGTTTTGGCTATCTTTAGTATTTTGTAGTCCCTCCTACCCATGAATTTTAGAATCACCCATCAATATCTACAAAAAAAGTCTTCATAAATTTTTACTAAACTGTGTTGAGTTTTTGTCAGATATATCTCTCTCAATATTTTATACTTTTGTGATATTCTAAGTAGTATTTTTTAAAAAATTGTTTTTATGGTTGCTATTCAAATGTAGAAGTGTATTTGCTTTTGTATATTGAGTTGGTATAATTGCTAATTTTTTTAGAAGTTCTAGAAGTTTGTTGTTGTTGTTTATTGGTAAAGTCCATAGGGATTCTCAACATAGATAATCACATCTTCAAATTAAGCTTCGTCTCCCTTCTTCCCTTCTAACCTAAACAACCCCCACTTACTTTTTTCACAGTACAATGCTGGAGAAATGATGGAAGGAGACCTTCCTGCATTGTTCCTGTTCTGGAGTAAAGCATTTAGTCTTTCACTATGGAATAAGAAGTTAATTGTTCTTTGATTTTTAGACAGCCTAATAAGATTAAAGAAGTTCTCCTGGCTTCCCCTTCTCTTTCTCCTCCCCCTCCTTCTCCTTCTCCTCCTCCTCCTATTCCTCTACTTCCTCCTCCTCTTCCTTTGGTATTCTTGTTCTTCTCCTCCTCCTCCTCCTCCTTTTTCTTCTTCTGTGGTTTTGTTTGTTTGATAAAGATTTTAATAATTTAATAGATATTGGTAGATATTGGATTATATAAGTTATCTATTTCTTCTTGAAGAAAGATTGATTATGTCTTCAAGCAAAATTTCCTATTTCTTTTGAGTTTTTGAATTTATTAGCAAAGATTTTTTTACAATATTTCCTTGTATTTTTAACATCTGTAGAATCTGTATACATATGACTTTTGACATTTGTGAAATTGGTAATTTATCTTTTCTCTCTTTGTTCTAGTAGCTTGGCTAGATCAACTTTAGTGATCCCCAAAACTGTATTTTACTTTTATTGGGTTTTCTTTTTTGTTTTTGCTTTCTATTTTGTAAACACCTATTCTGATTTTATTATCTCCTCTCTTCCAGTTACTCAAAGTGGTATTTGCTCTTCTTTTTCTAGTTCTTAAGGTGGAAGTTGAGGTAATTGAGTTAAAAGCTTCTCATTTTTTTGTAATATAGATATTTAGTGCTAAAAACTCTAAATTCTAACTTTGGTATCCTTCATATTTTGAATATTTTGTGTTGGATTTTTGGTAATATCAAAATACTACGAAATATTTCTTCTTTATTCTCTAATAGATGGGTTATTTAGAAGTGTGTTTAATATAAGTATGTGTGTGTATATATATGTATATATACATATGAAAAAAACTCATACAACTTTATAGATAATAGTCAAATCCACTAATAAGAGATGTCACCACCCCTCCTCTCAATAACTGATAAAGTGATCAAGATGGTGGAGGATTTAAATAATACTATCAACTTGACCTAATTTGGTCCTCTACCATCTTGCTTGATTTACCAGTTATTCAGAAAAGGAGTGCTGACATCTTTTATTACTGGATTTGGTGATTTTCTGTAAAGTTCTATGAGATTTTTGTTTTGTTTATTTTGGACCTATGAAATTGGTTGCATTAATATTTAGAGTTATATTTTCTTGGTGAACTGACTTGTTTAACATTATGAACTGCCATTCTTTATATTTCTGATGTTATTTATTTTAAAAATATACCTTTGTACTAATATAGTCACAGTACTTTTTTCATTGTTAGTGTGGTATACTTTACAATCTTTTATATATATTTAAAATCTATTTCTTGTAAGCAACATACAGCTAGACCCTGCATTTCTACTAATATGGCTGTGTTTTTTAATGGATTGTTTTGAACATGTGCATATAATATGATTATTGACACAGCTAGGTTTAAATCTATGATGTGACTATGTGTTTTTCATTTTCCCATCTGTCCTCTTTCTCTCTTTCTCTTCTTTGGTATTCCATATTTTTTAAAGATTTCTTTTTTTTTCCTTCTTCAATATTTATTTTTTATTGATCTTTCCTTTATTATTTCAGTGCCTGTTTTATAGGATCATAATCTACCTTCAAGCATGGTATACCACTTCACATTTATGAGTGTATAATTATATTCTTCCATTTTTCCTTATCAGCCCTAATTCTATTGTCATGCACTTTTTCATACATCACATGATAAACTGCTATTATTCTTGTTAAAACAATTATATTTAAAGACATGCACATTAAGAACACAATCACAAGTTTTTACCTCCACAATTGCCCTCTAGTACTCTTCATTCCTTCCTATAGGCTGACATTGCTATTTGCTGTCATTTACTTGTATCCTCATAGCGCTTTTCCTAGTGATGAATTCTTTCCAGTTTTTAATGCCAGTAAAAGATCCTTTTTCCTTCACCTTTGAAAGACATTTTCACTGATTAGAAAATGTTATGTTGGCAGGCATTTTTATTTCAGTACTTTAAGAATGTTGCTTCACCATCTATTTGTTTGCATTGTTTTCAACAAATAAAATCTGTCTTTGATTTTGAAATTTGTCTTTGATTTTTGTGTTTGTGACATTTCTAATCTTTGTAGCCAGCTTTTTTTTTTTTTTTTTTTTTTTTGATATGTGGGCTTATATATTTCATCAAATTTAAGAGATTTAAATTTTTGAAATATTTTTATGCCCTTCCCTTTCCTTTCTTTCAGGGACTTTAATTACATTCACAGTTGCTGACATATTGTGTCCACCAGCTCACTAAAGCTAATTTTTTTCTTTCAATTACCTACCTATATGCCACCCATCTATTATTGTTATTTTATTATTTTTTACTTTATATGATTTTATTTGCTATATGTTCAACTTCATTGTAATTTTCTTCTGTAACATCTGATTTGCCGTTATGTTGCCCCTCTGTGGTATTTTTCATCTCAGACATACATTTCTAGACTTGACTTATAATCTATTTTTTTTCAATATACTGCTTATTTTTCTACCATGCTTTTGGATCTTATGGAATAAGTAATAATTACTTTATATATCCTTGCCTGTTAAATTTAATAATTGTGTCAGTTTTGATTCAGTTCCAATCCATTGATTTTTTTCTTCATTCTTTGCATGGTTTTACTTTTCTTCCATTCTGCATCTTTTCTTTTCAAATGTGGAGCTTCTTCTCTGTGGTATTCTTTTCTCCTGAATGTTTGTTCTTAAATGCATATTGCCTTAGTTGATGTCCAATATTTTCAAACATATCTTTTTAAAACTATATCTGTTTTCTAATTATTCTTACTAAGAAGTTGACACAAATCAAGTTAGATTGTGATTACTAGTTGTGAGATTCAACAATTACTTCATTTTGTTCAGAAAATAAAGTTGCTTATAAAAGAAAGTTATTACTAGCTGCAGAAGTTACTTGACAGTTAATATTACTTAATAAAATTAGAGGTTTATAAGCATTTTCCCTGTGACTTTTGGAATGCTTGAATTTTCTCCTAGTCTTCTGTTCCGCAAAGACTACATAATACTATCAAGACTTTAGTTGAAAAATCCTGGTGGACTGAGGCTTGTTCATCTTTGATTTCCTTGGTACCTATTTCAATGCCCTGAACTCTATTTTTAATAAATTAGTATTTTGAAATGACATAATTATTTTGGGAATAATAAAATACTTCTAAAGCATTTAATATATGCTAATCATTGTGTTAAATAATTGAACTATATTATCTTATTTACTCTGCATAGCATCATTATTGGGTAGGTTTAATCCCTGTCACAGATGAGAAATCTGAGTTTTAATTAATTCACCTTAGTTCCTTAGTTCACAGGAGCTTGTAAATTTTGGAGTTAGGACTACATCCTGGTAGGATAAAATCAAAGCTTGCACACAAAACTGTGTTGTGCTCTCTCTACACAAAATGAAAACATGTTGAGTTCTTCGCTTTGTTTACTTGGACTCATATCACAAATTACGTATCTAATATTTTATATATTCTGGTGGTACTTTAGAAAATTGTGTCATTGGGCTTCTGGCAATTTTATTTTCATTAGTAACCATGGAGAGAATGCACTTTACAGTTAGGAGTTGCTTTTAGGCCCAACCTGGATCATTGCCTCAACATCACACTTCCTATTCTCTTCCCAGCAGCAGTTAACAAGCTGTGGCTTGGCTCCTGCTATTAATAACCCATCTCTCACCCTGGCTCATAGTCTACTGTGTTGAGTGTACACCTCCCTTCCTTTTCCTCTCTTTTACTCTGTGTGCCTGCTCTGTGCTCCAGTTCCTTAGTCCAGTGGTCCTAACAATAAGCCCTTAACTGCCACTGCTTACCTTGACTGTGAGCTTGTTTACTGCCATATATAGTGCTTTGCCTGCTGAATGACTCCCTCTGAAAATTAGATCAATTCTGTCCTCCCAGAAGCAAATCTAACCACACATCATGTCACCTCCATTCTTCTCGTGATCTGATGATAAGGGTAGGAGTTTACAGCTGATTCACTGCAGACTAGAAACTGTAGTTCAGAGGAGGAAAGTGACCTATCCTCTAAGGTCACTCACTCAGGCAGTGACAGTCCAGAATCAGAGCTTACATGTCTGATTTAATTTGAGCAGAATAATAGCAAATCGTATGTACACACCAGAAAAGAAGCATAGTTTACTTACTTGTGCAAATATATAGCATTTTATATAAAGAACTGAAAAGCAGAAACCTGAGTAAATATAGAAATTTACCACAGTTCCACATTTTTTTAAAAATTTAATTATTTATTTACTTATTCATAATGCACAACTATAGCATCTTTTTACATACAACTGCTTGTATACAAAGTATATAAGTACCATTCAGATCTTCAATCATGCATTTAGGATAATGATATCCATCTCATTCAACCAACAATTTTTTTTTTCCTTTACCCCCTCCCTCCCCCCTTGCTCCCTCCCTTCCCCTCCCTTTCCTTTGACCATTCTAGTGTTCCTCTAATCTTATGTACCCCCATCCAACAACACTGTGAACTAGCCTCCTTATAACAGAGAAAACATTCGATATTTGGATTTTTGAGATTGACTAATTTCACTTAGCATTATATTTTCCTACTTCATCCATTTACCTGTAAATGCCATTATTTTATTCTCTCTTATTGCTGAGTAAAATTCAATTTTGTATATATACCGTATTTTCTTTATCCACTCATCTACTGAGGGACATCTAGGTGGGCTCCACAACCTACCTATTGTGAATTGTGCTGCTATAAATATTAAAGTGGCTGTGTCACTGTAATATGCTGTTTTTAAGTCCTTTGGGAATAGACCCAGGAGTGGGATGGCTGGGTCATAGGGCAGTTCCATTCCGATTTTCCCAAGAACTCTCCATACTGCTTTCCATAGCTGTTGCACCATTTTGCAGTCCCACCAGCAATGTATGAGTGTGCCTTTTTTCCCACATCCTCTCCAACATTTATTGTTGTTTGTGTTCTTGATAGCTGCCATTCTGACTGGAGTGAAATGAAATCTTAGAGTAGTTTTGATTTGCATTTCTCTAATTGCCAGCGATGTTGAGCATTTTTTCATGTATTTGTTTATTAAATGTATATCTTCTTCTGAGAAGTGTCTTTTCAATTTCTTAGCCCACTTATTGATTGGGTTATTTGCTTTTTTGGTGTTAAGTTTTTAGAGTTCCTTATATATATTAGAAATTAGTGCTCTATCTGATGTGCATGTATTAAATATTTGTTCCCAATTAGTTGGCTCTCTATTCAACTCACTGATTGTTTCTTTTGCTGAGAAGAAGCTTTTTAGTTTAAATCTATCCCATTCATTAATTCTTGGTAATAGTTCTTGCGCTACAGGATTCTTATTAAGGAACTTGGGGCCTAATCCGACATGTTGGAAATTGGAGCTTACTTTTTCTTCTATTAGGCGTATTGTCTCTGGTCTAATTCCTAGGTCCTTGATCCACTTTGAATTGAGTTTTGTGCATGGTGAGAGATAAAGTTTTCATTTCATTTTGTTGCATATGGATTTCCAGTTTTCCCAGCACCCTTTGTTGAAGAGGCTATCCTTTCTCCACTGTACATTTTTGGCGCCTTTGTCTAATATATGATAGCTGAAATTATATGAATTAGTCTCTGTGTCCTCAATTCTGTACCATTGGTCCACCAGTCTGTTTTGGTGCCAATACCATGCTGTTTTTGTTACTATTGCTCTATAGTATAATTTAAAGTCTGGTATGGTGATGCCCCCTGCTTCACTTTTCTTGCTCAGGATTGCTTTGGCTATTCAAGGTCTCTTATTTTTACAGATGAATTTCATGACTGCTTTTTCTATTTCTTTGAAGAATGACATTGGGATTTTGATTGGAATTGCATTAAATCTGTATAATACCTTTGGTAGTATGGACATTTTGACAATATTGACTCTACCTATCCAAGAGCAAGGTAGGTCTTTCCATCTTCTGAGTTCTTCTATGATTTCTTTCTTTAGTGTTCTATAATTTTCCTTATAGAGGTCTTTCACCTCTTTCATTAAGTGGATTCCCAGGTTTTTTTTTTTTTTTTTTTTTTTTTTTTGTTTTTTTTTTTTTTGATGCTATTGTAAATGGGGTAGTTTTCATCATTTCCCTTTCAGAGGCTTTGTCACTGATGTACAAAAATGCCTTTGACTTATGGGTATTGATTTTGTATCCTGCTACTTTGCCAAATTCATTTACTAGTTGTAAAAGTTTTCTGGTAGAGTTTTTTGGGTCTTCTAGGTATATTATCATGCCATCAGCAAATAGTGCTAATTTGAGCTCTTCTTTTCCTATCTGGATCCCTTTAATTTCTTTCATCTGTCTAATTGCTCTGGCCAGAGTTTTTAGTACTATGTTAAATAGCAGTGGTGAAAGGGGGCATCCCTGTCTTGTTCCAGTTTTTTAGAGGGAATGCTTTCAATTTTTGTCCATTTAAGATAATGTTAGCTCTGGGCCTTGCATAAACAGCTTTTATAATGTTGAGATATGTTCCTGATATTCCTAGTTTTCCCAGTGTTTTGAACATAAAGGGGTGCTGTATTTTGTCAAATGCTTTTTCTTTGTCTATTGAGATAATCATATGATTTTTATCTTTAAGTCTTTATGTTTATTGATTTCCGAATATTGAACCAGCCTTGCATCCCTGGAATAAACCCCACTTGATCATGGTGCACTATCTTTTTGATATGTTTTTGTATCCAATTTGCCAGAATTTTGTTGAGGATTTTTGCATCTATGTTCATTAAAGATATTGGCCTGAAGTTTTCTTTTTTGGATGCATCTTTGCCTGGCTTCGGAATTAATGTAATATTGGCCTCATAGAAAGAGTCTGGAAGAGCTCCCTCTTTTCTATTTCTTGAAATAGTTTGAAGAGCATTGGTATTAGTTCTTTGAATGTCTTGTAGAACTCGGCTGTAAACCCAATAGGTTCTGGACTTTTCCTTGTTGGTAGCTTTTTGATGACATCTTCTATTTCTTCACTTGTAATTGATCTGTTTAAATTGTATATAGACTCCACATCCAATTTAGGCAAATCATATGACTCTAGAAATCTGTCAATGCATTCAGTATTTTCTATTTTATTAGAGTACAAGTTTTCAAAGTAATTTCTAATTATATTCTGTATATCTGAGGTGTTTGTTGTGATATTCCCTTTTTCATCACGAATGTTAGTAATTTGAGTTTTTTCTCTTCTTTTCGTTAGCATCGCTAAGGGTCTGTCAATTTTGTTTATTTTTTCAAAGAACCAACTTTTAGTTTTGTCAGTTCTTTGAATTGTTTCCTTAGTCTCAATTTCATTAATTTCTACTCTGATTTTAATTATTTCCTGTCTTCTACTGCTCTTGGTGTTGATCTGTTCTTCTTTTTCTAGTGCTTTGAGGTGTGACGTTTAGTCATTTATTTGTTGGTTTTTTCCTCCTTTTAAGGAATGACGTCAGTGCAATGAATTTTCCTCTAACTACTGCCTTCATAGTGTCCCAGAGATTTCTATATGATTTATCTGTGTTCTTATTTACCTCTAGGAATTTTTTAATCTCCTCTTTGATGTCTTCCTCTACCCCTTGTTCATTCAGTAGAATGTTGTTTAGCTTCCAGTTGTTGTAGTAGTTTTTCTTATTCCTTGTTTTGTCGTTGATTTCCAATTTCATCCCTTTATGGTCTGATAGAATGCAGGGTAGTATCTCTATTTTTTTAATATTTTTTGAGATTTGCCTTGTGACATAATATATGGTCTGTTTTGGAGAAGGAGCCATGTACTTCTGAGAAAAAAGTGTATTTTTTTTTACTGAGGAATGAAATATTCTATATATGTCTGTTAGGTCAAAGTTATTAATTGTTTTAAGGAGGCCTAAGGTTTCTTTGTTTAGCTTTTGTTTGGATGATCTATCCATTGATGAGAGAGGTGAGTTGAAGTCCCCTAGAATAACTGTGTTGTGGTCAATTTTACTCTTGAACTTCAGAAGAGTTTGTTTGATGAATGTAAGTGCTCAATTATTTGGGGCATATAGATTTATGATTGTTATATCCTGTTGATGAATGGTTCCCTTAAGTAGTAAGAAATATCCATCTTTGTCCCTTTTGATTAGCTTTGGCTTGAAGTCTACCTTATTTGAAATGAGAATGGAAACCCCTGCTTGCTTCCACAGGCCATTTGTGTGATAAGATTTTTCCCAGCCTTTCACCTTCAGTCTATTGATGTCTTTTTCTATGAGGTTTGTTTCTTGGAGACAGAAAATTGTTGGGTCATTTCTTTTAATCCATTCAGATAATCTGTGTCTTTTGAATGGCGAGTTTAGGCTATTAACATTCAGGGTTATTATTGAGATGTGATTTTCATTCATCCATTTTTATTTGTATTATGGTCTTTAGCTTGATTTAGTTTCTCTTCTGGTTGGTATTTTCCTTAGTTTAATATATCCCTTTGTAGGTTTTTGTTGTTATTTTTCTCTTCTTCTTCATGAAAAATTTTGCCCAGGATGTTCAGAAGTGCAGGCTTTTGAGTTGTGAAATCTTTTAACTTTTGCTTGCTGTAGAAGGTTTTTATTTCATCTTTGAATCTAAAGCTCAATTTTTTGCTGGATATAAGATTCTTGGTTAACATCCCTTTTCTTACAGAGCTTGAAATATGCTATTCCAGGATCTTCTTGCTTTCAAATTCTGGGTTGACAAATCTGAACATAGTCTGATTGGTTTCCCCCTATATGTAATCTGCTTCCTTTCTTTTGTGGCTTTCAATATTCTCTCCTTGCTCAGTATATTAGACATTTTCATTATAATGTGTCTTGGTGTGGATCTGTTGTGATTTTGTATGTTTGGTGTTTGGTAAGCCTCTTGAACTTGGTTTTCCCATTCATTGCTCATGTTTGGAAAATTTTCTGTGATTATTTCATTAAATAAATTACTCATTCCTTTGGCTTGAAACTCTGCCCCCTCCTCTACCCCAATCACTCTTATGTTTGGTCATTTTATGTTGCCCCATAATTCTTGAATGTTCTGTTCTTGGTTTCTTACCATTTTTGCTGTGTAATATAGATTTTTCTCTAGGATATATATTTTGTCTTCATTGTCTGAGGTTCTTCCAAGTGATCTATTCTGTTGGTGATATTTTTGATTGAACTTTTATTTTGGTTTATTCCTTCATTCATTTCCAGAATCTCCGTTTGGTTTCTCTTTAGAGCCTCTATCTCCCTATTGAAGTACTCTTTTACTTCCTGTATTTGTTTATGGAGTTTTTTGTCAAAATGATCTTTTGCCACCTGTATTTGCTCCCTCATCTCATTTTTTAGTTCATTCTTAAGTTCCACAAACATTTGGAATATGTAATTCCATGCCATGGAATCTACTGAGGAGGCATATTGATTTGTTTGTGTCACTTTCTTCCCTTGTTTCTTCATATTGCTTGTGTGTCTATTCTTCCTGCACTGTGGGACCTTGACTATTTTGATTTTACCTTAAAATCTTATGTTGCTCCTGTAGTACCATACTATCAGATCCCCTTATATTTCCTTTACACTTTAAAATCAAACACTTTCTCTTCAGAGAATCCCAGTTTGATCACAATGTACAGATTTAGTTAACCCAGA
Source organism: Tamias sibiricus (assembly GCA_025594165.1). Lineage (NCBI taxonomy): Eukaryota > Metazoa > Chordata > Mammalia > Rodentia > Sciuridae > Tamias > Tamias sibiricus. Next base: position 140,231,604 of record CM046658.1, on the reverse strand, counting down.
TATTGTTTCCAATTTACTCTGTTCGCTTCTGATGGGGTTTTATAGTTTCAAGTAATGGACACAGAGGTGATATGTTTAGGAAGAAGGAAGTGAGTGTATTGACTTGTTCTTTCTTAGAAAGTATGAAAAGAGAGTTCTGTGGAAGTGGTTTAGTATCAGCAGACGAGAGAGGAAAGATAATGGAGTGAATGATTAGTTGGGAAGACCGATTTATATATAAACCTAACTTATGCAGCGGTTGAGAGAAGAAATAAAGAAAGATGGAAAAGAAAAAAAAAAAAAAGAAGAAAAAAAAAATGACCAAGGAGTAGAAATTATTGTAAGAGAGAGGAGAGAGAGAGTGAGTCCAGAAAATAGAGAATAAACTATATATAACACCACTTTGCTATATATTTCAATTGTACCTTTTCTAAAAATCCCTATTTCTGCGTATAACTTGTTTTTGCCTCTGTTGTGTATGCAATGGCAGGGTGTAAATAGGGAAGATGAAGGACGAAGAAAGAATACTAAAGTGAGGAGGAAGAAAAGAAAGAAAGAAAAGAGGAGCAGAAGCAAACAAAGACACTGTCAATCAAAACAAAAACAAAGCAAAACAAACAAAAAAACCCTAAGAAACAACAAAACAAACAAACAAACAAAAAGAAAAACGTTGATCCCAGGAACAAGTCTCAAACAAAATGGACCCTTGGAAGCCCTTCTTTTTTTCCTTCCAGTTTAAGCCAATTGACCCGGGTGATGTCCAGTCAGCAATCCTTTTAGTGGAGTCAAGGCTGCACCTTTGGCCAGTTGCAGAATGGCACAGTGGAAGCGTGGAGGTGGCTTATCCTCAGGTTGGGCCCTGTGTGCAGCAGCAGGGAGATGCTACTCTGGGCCCTGTAGGCCAGGCAAACTGGCGGCTGGGTCTCTCCTTCCGGACGGGCAGTTGCCTACCTCTTGATCTGGTCGCAGCTGGGCAGGTTGCACTCCTCCTGGGAGTGGAGGAGGCCCTTCCCCAGGTCTGGCCCTGCGTGCAGCAGCAGGGAGATGCTACTCTGGGCCCTGGAGGCCAGACAAACTGGCGGCTGGGCCTCTCCTTCTGGCCGGCGGGTGCCAACCTCTTGCTCTGGTCACAGCTGCGCAGGTTGCACCTCCACATTTTAATATTGACCATTTTCAAGCATTTTAATATTTGTGAGGCTTTCCATTAAAAATGTACTTGCTATCACAACACTTTTTTGTTAATTTTTTTCCTTAAAATTTTAAATGAATAGTGTGTCATAGAATACAGGAAATTAGTGTCTATCAATTTGTCTCTTGGTATTTACCTCAGTTTAAACATCATAGACGTCAGACTCTATCTAAGTCATGCTCTTAGTAGATGATTAAACCATTTTATATTGACAGGCTTTGGTCATAACACAGCACACATAAGCTTGAGAAAACAAAAATCATTCTCTTTTTTATCCCTGAAGTGATAAATGTCTTTGTTTTCAAAATGCCTAATTTATAGTAGCACCATATAACATTAATCTTAAGTCATTAGACTTCTTTAACAAATTTTAATACTGACATGTATGGTAAAACATGATATATTTTATTGCAATCATTCAAACAATTATGTTATATACATTTATGTTTTAGGGGACAAAGTGCTGATGATTTTTTTTTAATCTGTTAAGACCATTGAAAGAAAGGTAAAGAAGAATTAAAATGGGTATAAATTATCCAGATATTTTTTATTTAATTTTATAATAAAGCCAAACATTCAAAGACATTTTTCTTTATTTTTTAAAATGGAAACTTGAAGATACTTAGGATAACTGTGTCAGTAGTATGTGATAGCATGAAGAATTTGACTTATTCATCTCACTGTTCACATAGAGGGTCCTGTTTCAGAGTTTTGTAATTTCCACAGAAAGGGCTTCTGCATAGACTATGAGAATTATAATTAGGCGTAATTTTTCAGCTACATAAACTCATCCTTTGGTTGTAGGCACTAAATTATGGGCTCTTAAGTTTAGCTTATATAATTTCATTTGCTTTGTTTTCTGTGTTTTATAGGAAATTGTCAATAGAGAATGAGTTATGATGCACTTAATATTCTTCTTCTATTTGTTAGTTTTCTGCTGATGTTAAAGGAATTTAGTCTGATAAAGGTAAACAAAAAATATCTGTATTAAATGCATTGCAGAGGTAACCTTTACATTATTTTATAAGCAAAACTAGAAACTTTACATGGGGAAAAATTGTGATGAACCAAATGTTGAAAATTTGTAGTTTTTTTTCCCTATTAAGAAGAGCCAAAAATTTAATATACACAAAAACTTCAGTCTCACCATCTACTTCAAAAAGTGAAGAACAATTATGTTGAAAGACATATTAGAAAAATATTGTGGTCTCATAACCTGTCTTAAAATTCAAGATGGCAAGGAATTTACTGTACCTTAAAATTAAAATTGTAATACTTTCCACATAATTCTTTGGTGTGTGTGTGTGTGTGTGTGTGTGTGTGTGTGTGTGTTACTGGGGATTCAGCCCAGGGGCACTTTACCACTGAGTTCCATCTTCAGTCCTTTTCAGTTTTTATTTTAAGAAAGGGTCTTGCTAAGTTGCTGAGGGTCTCACTAAATTGCTGAGGCTGGCCTTGAAATTGTAATCCTCCTGAATCACTCTTCCAAGTTGCTGAGATTACAGGTATGCGCTATCATGCCTATACCACATATTTCATTTTTAAAAGTCTAGTACATTGAAGATTTACAAAATATGTTTATAGAGTATTACTGCATGTGCTAATATAATGCTAATGATCTTTTGCATAATTTTAGTTGTTCCCCTAGTGACTTTTAAAACACTTAATATCATAACAAATATTGCTTCCTCTTTGCCATTTTCTCATTTAGTCTTTTCCTAGGTCATGAAAATGAAATTTGACTTTTTTTTGCATAAGAAACTTTAAGTAACTGAATGAATAATATTAGGTACAGTATGAAAATCAAATAAGAAAAAAGTTATAGGTGACACTTATAATTTTTCATATTATTGATAATGATAATATAGTCAAAGTGATCTGGGCACAGTTGTTGGGTCTTTAAATGGTAGATGATGAGAATATGTTCTCCTAGTCTCAATATTATTACTAATACTTAATAAATACTCAGCATATATCAGATAAGTGTTGTCAAAATAATTTTGTTTGCCTTGGCCATCAGTATAAACTTTTTTGATATGCTGCCAATATATTTATTTAGTTTTGTAAAATGTATAGCATATTTTTTTAATTACTACATTACATAGAGTATGAAACAAAGAAAAAATGAGTTGAAAAATGTGAGATAAAATGGAACATCATAAAACTAAATATCAATTAGTTTGCTTAGTAGATATCTATACTAGATTATTGAGGATTTTCAGTTCTGCATATAGATGTGTTATCCAAATCTACACTTAGCCAATTAAAAAGCTATAAAAAATGTGAATAACTATACTTCTCTTTGTTGTTTGAGAACTCCCCATCCCATCCCATTCCTTTCCATTTCATTCCATTCCATTCCACACTATGCCATTCTATGCCATTATATTTTTGTATTGCTGGAAATACATTAATAGCATCAACTTTTCTTTAACTCACAATATTAAATCTTCATGTGACTGCATATACTTCTCTAAATTTTGGCACTCATATCACATAAAAGGAATATTATAATTTAGTAACTAAATTCTGAACTGTGGTTGGTATTATTTAACTAAGTAATAAATGTTATGAAGTGTAAATAAAATAACAATTCTTCCAGTACTTTTACTTGAAGGCCTTTGTTTATGCAAGATACATATACATAATTGCTTAAATTTTCTACTAATTTGGTGAGAATTATCTTTTTCTCCTTCACAGTTTCATATTAAAAATATTTAGTTTTTGTCCTTTAATGAATACATTCTGCTTTTCTGAATTTGATTTTTAATTACAAAATTGCATCTATTTATTGTGTGCAGTGTGACATTTTATAATGTTTACATCATAGAATGACTAAATTGAGCTCATTCTCATCTATTTCTCATTTTGTGTGTGTGTGTGTGTGAGAGAGAGAAAAAAAAAAAACTCTCAGAATTTACTCTTAGAAGACTTTAAGAACAGAATGTATTGTGATAAACTTTATCACTATGTTGTAAAAAAGTTTTGTTTGAAACTTAAACTCTTCCACATGACCACAAAAATTTTTTTTTTAAATAATTGAATGAAATAAACATATTCACCTCGTATCTAACCAAATTTTTTCTTGGACAGTGGCAATTCTAAAACATATATGATGAAGGAGTGCCAGATAAGAAATCGCATGTGCAGAGAGGAAGTTTGTCACTAGATGGAAAAGCATAGCTGAAAAATGTTCTTTACTGTGTAGAGCATAGTAAAATTGCTATTGGGACAACTTCAATGATTCTTGCAAGGGAAATAATTCTCAGTTTGAGAAAGTAGAGAGTTTTTTTGCAAAGTCAATTTAATGACCCCATTTAAGAAACAAAATGGCTAATTTCTTTTTTCACTTTTATTTATGCTTGAGTTACAATAACACTACTATAATTTTATTAATCCAAGTTAAGGATATCTGACAGTTTTTTCATATGTAATCCTTGTATTCTCTGGTGTTAACTGAATAACTTCGTAGAGTGAGAGGTGTATCAGGTCAGAAAACAACCTGGCTGGATTGAACCAGCTCAACTGAAATTAAAGAGTTTTGAGCTATCAGTTTTCAGAATATATTTAATTTAATTAATTTAATTTTAAATTGAGTTCATTTCTCAGCAAAATTCTTGAGAGCACAGTTAATTAGCTAAGGTCCAAATTTGCTGGCTGATTCTAATTTGATGAGGGATTTCTTCTGGGCTCTTAATTGCAATATTTGCCATTTTAAAATCATAAATTTAAAGTCCAACTAAAAGCTTCTAGCCAATTGCATTCATATATTACAGAGAAAGTATATATCAACAAGAAATATTTGAACTGTGTGCATTATTTTGAAAACAATAAAAATTAATATGTGTGATATCAGAACTGTAATTATTTTTTGGATATCACTAGAAGTTCAGTAGGAAAAAAAAAAGTCCTTCTTTTCAAAAAAGAATGCATTCTATTGAGTAAAAATGTTATAAAACAGTGAATAGAATAATTTCTGAGAATGGCAAATTTAAAGACTACTTTAAAATTTCATTTTCTAAAACAGTGCAACTACTATAAAAAATGTCTTGCCTACATAAATATTCTTTCTGAAAGATACTTGTTCAATGAGATATTTTAATCAGGCCATTTTTTCCTTTAGAGAAAATGGTTCTCTACTTAACAAAGTAGTACTTTGAACTGATCCAATGTTGCTTAAATTGTCATTTTAAGAGTAGAAAAATAATTTTTCATGGGAAAATGTCTTTGTATTTACATTGATCCAGAAATGCTATTCTTACTTCTATGGGGAAATTATGGAAAAACAATGCTTTTATTGGAATTAGGTAAGTTTGAAGAAAACCTATTCAGTATACGAAATTTCTCATGAAAATAAATCTTAAAATTAGTTATTGCCAAGTTCCTATATTTCATAATGATTTTATAGTAATGGAAACTGATGCCTAAGGCATCTGAGTTATTAAAGATTTGAGAATTGAAATTATTGTTCAAATGCATTGAGATTTCATGAATGATTAGTTTCAAAGTTAAATGATTTTGTGCTTAAATAGTCATAGTTTCATCTGTAGATACTTTCAAAACCCTTAAAATATAAATCTATGTATTAGAGTGGTTACTGTCCTTAGGAGTATTCTGAATTTTTAATGAATTTTCTGCTGATATTTAATGTGTAACAAAAATTAAATAATAAATCAAATGGCCCTTTAGCTACATAAATTATCATATCAAAAGCAGTATATTATAATGCTTATAACTTTTAATTTTTTATTCAGACAATTTTCAAGTGATACCCCAGCAAATTAGAATCTATGTGAAGTAACACAAATTATGTAACTTATCTGAATTTAAGTTTATTTATTAGTAAAATGAGAATAATGACAAGTCCTAATTCACATGGTTGGTATGAGAATTAAAAATAATAATAAAGTACAATTCTAAGCCTAGTGCCAAATAAACAACTATCATCACTATCATTTTTAAGATAGTCAATCTTCCTGGACATTGTGGCTCATGGTTGTAATCCCATAATTGCAAGTTCAAAGCCAACCTCAGCAATTTAGTGAGGCCCTAAGCAACTTAGAAATACCCTGTCTCAAAATCAAAAATACAGAAGGCAGGGGATGTGATGTGACTCAGTGTTTAAGTGCCCTTGGGTTCAACCCCTGGTGCCAAAAAAAAAAAAAAGATTGTCAATCTCTAATGCTGTAAGCGGTGTTCTAAAATCCTCTTTCCATCCCTCCCACCCCTCCTTCCTTCCCTCTTCCTTGCTTTCAGTCTGTCTGGTTGGATTTGACCTTTGTTATATAGTCCAATGACTCCACATGTTTTTAATTCTTTTCAATCTGTCAGCAGTCAGCCATCTTGTGCCTGTTTAAAATTTTTTTGAATATAACTAGGCTTTTTGGTTTATGGATTGAAGAACCATGAGGGGATATGTTTAGACTTAATGGCAAGGACAGGACAATGCATCTCTCAGAGACTCAGAACTTTGAATCAGATAGAGAATGGTTGGTAATTGGGGTTGTTTGTGTTAGAAAGGGGCTGACTGCATCCTTCCTTTGGGAGAAAGACTGAGATGGATATTTGATGGAAAAAGAGAGAAAAAAAGCAGACTGAAAAGTTGTTTAACCATTTCCCTTTCTCTGTCATAGATTCCCTCATAGTTGGGAGTGGCCATGGGCATAATTCTGGCCTTTTGAAAGTGGACTGATATTATGTTTATGTGAGTCACTTCCAAGTCATACCTGTACACATCCCCCTGTATACTGCTCAACTCTCTGTCTCTCCAAATATTGAATAGAATGGTTGAACCTCTAGGGTGTGTTTGAAGCACAAATTAGGAATGAGGCAAGTCCATGAGTTACCAGAAAGCAGAGGGGCACTCAGAATTGTCCATTCAGGAACATATACATTGGATTTTTGTAAAAGATAAATAGACTTTATTGTGTTAAGCACTGAAATTTTGGAGTTGTTTATTATAGCATTCACTGTGTGGTGACTAATACACTTTCCAAATAGAACAATATCTAAAAGAAGCTTGTCATGGGAAATTAATTAAAATGACAGGTGTGAAAGCAGACTGTTCTGTTTAAGACTGAGGAAATAGCAAGTGCAAAGGAGCAGAGCAAGGGAGTGTGGAGAGCACTGGTTTGGATACCTGTAATGAGAAGTCTCCCCATGCCTCCCATTCACTTTCTTCCACTCTCCCCTTTTCACTGAAGCACAACCAGTTAGCCTTCTCTTTCTTTCCTACGACATCAGCCTCTTTTCTGTTCTAGAACCTTCTCAATTGCCATTTCCCTGCCAGAAAATTTGGCTAACACCATTTGCCCCATGTATCTCAAAATGAATAAAACTGCCAAGAAGAAACATATCCTGAAAATCAAGGCTAATTAGACAATTATTAAGTCTTTCATGGCACTTCCTGTTTTCCTTTAAAGGACTTGCCACACATTATAATTGCATAATATCAAGTCAGATATTATATTTATTTAAAATATCTTATCTTCTCTACCACATATTAAACCAAGTGTGGGTTTATTTACCATTGAGAAACACTTGGGACACAATGAGCATGCAAATATTTAGTGAATATAGTAATCTACATGTGAATGTATCTATGGGAGCTTTTGTAAGTTATGTTTGTACTTTCTCTCATGAAAGTAAATAAAGGGGAGTTTTTAGAATTGTGTGTTTGTTAGGTGTTTGGATACAATTTAGATCCACAAGAGGCTTTAAGCCCTTGACACATATAATGAGATTTTTCTTTCAGAAATATTATTTTTTTCAGAAAATGAATTGAGAATGGAGTAAAGTGGGTTAATATTAGGCAAATCTAGAGAAATTTTTTTTCTATTATCTATACTCATAGATAAATCTATATCTCAGATGATAATTTTGAAGTATGAGTGAGGATAAAGAGCATAGCATAGAACTCAAAGATGATATAAATGCAAACCAAAGGATAAAGACAATGTAAGTTACTAATAGGTGCCAACACATACATTGGAGAAAAGACAGCCTCTTCAACAAATGGTTTTGGGAAAACTGGAAATCCTTATGTAAGTTACCAATAAAAAGCAAGTGTTTGTGAGAAGCACACAAGCTTATGCCTCTCCACTTGTAACTTGTGAATTTCAACAAATGGATTAAATTTTTTTATCCTTGATTGTTCTGGTCAAATAAATGTTTCCTTTGGCAGTTTTTGAACTTTTATGTTAAAAATAAATAAGTGAATAATTTTTTTAGCAATGCTGAAGCTTCTCTGGCTGAATCACATGTTGGAGGGTCAAAGCCTCAAAACCCAAAGACTTGCTCATGTTGCCTTGCCTTTCCTGAGGTTTCACATCAATCCCCAAGTAATCCTTGGAATCCAAAGAGCAAAATGTAAAAATGATGGGTTTCCTAGTTATCTACATGTGGAATGCCATGGACACATCTTAAACTGAACTAATATAAATATTTAAATTGTTTCTTGGGCTGGGGATTTTGCTTAGTGATAGCACTTTTGCCTAGCACAGAAAATGAATGAATGAATGAATGGATGGATGAATAAATAAATAAATAAAACAGTTAAATAGAAAGATAAATACAATATGGTTTTCCACACATCATATCTTTTTCCATAATATTTTATTGGTGCACTATAATTGTACATAATCATAAAATATATTAATATATATTCATACATATACACAATATAACAATATAATCTGGGAAATATCATTCCTGAGTATTTCCCCTTTCCCTTCATTATTCCCTTTCCTCTACTCTACTGATATCCATTCAATTTTCATTGATGTCCCCCCAACTTTCTTTTTATTTTTCCTCTATAACTTTCACATATGAGAGAAAACATGATCCTTGGCTTTCTGAGTTCTGCTTATTTCACTTAACATAATGTTCTCATGTTTTATCCATTTTTCCTGCAAATGACATAATTTCATTTTTCTTTATGACCAAGTAAAAACTCCATTATGTATATGTATGTAGTCGCATTTTCTTTATCCATTCATCCGCTGATGAATACCTAAACTGGTTTCATAGGTTGGATATTGTGAATTGTGCTGCTATAAACATGAGTTTGCAAATGTCATTATAGTATGATGATTTTTTAATTCTTTATGATAGTACTGAGGAGTAATATATCTGGGTCATATGGTTGTTTCATGTCTAGCCTTTTCAGGAAATTCATAGTTATTTCCATATTGATTATAGTAATTTATAATTCCACCAACAGTATGAAAATGTTCATTTTTCTGCACATCCTATCTAGCGTTCATTATTTTTTGTATTCTTGATGACTGCCATTTTGACTGGAATGAGATGAAATCTCAGTAGAATTTTGACTTGCATTTCCCTAACTGATAACAATGTTGAACATTTGTTTTTAATATTTGCTTGCCATTTGTATTTCTTCTTTTTTTGCAAAGTGTCTGTTTAGTTTATTTGGCCATTTATTAATTGGGCTATTTTTGTGTTAAGATTTTAGAGTTCTTATATATTCTGAATATTAATTTTCTGTCAGAATATCAGCTAGCAAAGATTTTCTCCCATTCTCTCTTCACATCATTCATTATTTCCTTTGCCTGTGCAGAAGCCCTTTAATTCAATACCATCCCATTATTAATTCTTAGCATTATTTCCTGAGCTTTAGGAGTCCTATTAAGAAATTTTTTGCTTGTGCCTATATGTTAAAGTGTTGACATTACATTTTCTTATAGGAGTTGGATAGTTTCTGGTTTAATTCCCATGTCTTTGATCCATTCTGAGTTGACTTTTGTGCAGGATGAGAGATAAGGATCTAGTCTCATTTTTCTACATATAGATAGTCATTATTCTCAGCACCACTTGTTAAGACCATCATCTTTTCTTCAATATATGTTTTTGGCACATTTATCAAGGATCAGATAACTATAGATTTGTGTGTTTGTCTCTGTATCTTCTATTCTATACTGTGGAACTTTGTGTCTGTTTTTATACCAATACCATGAAGTTTTTGTTACTATATCTCTGAGTATAATTTAAGGTCACTGTGTCATATTTGTTCAGATGATATTGTTTCTGAGCCTTAATTAATTCTACTTACTTCTTTTAAAAATTACTAATTATTGCTTACTTATGACTCTCAAATCTGTCTCCTTTCCATAAATTTCCTGTGAGTACTGGTTTTGAAAGTTAAAATTGCCTACTAGAAACAGGCATGGCGGCATACACCTGTAATCCCAGATATTTCGGAAGCTGAGGTGGGAGGATTACAAGTTCGAGGCCAGCCTCAGCAACTTAGTAAAACCCTTTCTCAAAAAAATAAAAAAAAGGGATGGGAATGTGTCTCAGTGGTTAAGAACCCCTGTATTCAATACCAATACCAAAAAAAATAAATAAATAAATAAAAGGAGACCTACTAAATCTTTATATATTTTACTATGTTCAAAATTGAACTCTGTCTTTATTAGTCAATCGCATAACTACTCCCATTCTGTATTCCTTCATCTCAATGAATTACATCAACATCTGTCTAGCTATCCATGTGAAAAACTCAGGAGAGTTCTAAACTCCTCTTTTCTGTAATTTATTTATATGTAAACAGAAATATAAATTGAAAATAGAAAATAAAAAGAAATGTCTAACATCAACCTCTGTATCTCAATATCTACACTGGACTTTTATTTATTCAGCTCATCAATTGCATAATCTTAGAAACCTTGGAAAATTATTACATTCATCAATCAAATCAACCAATTAAATTAATCAAAACTATTGATCAATGAAAAGATAAGACAGAGGGAGGAAATTCCTTATGAATTCATTTTAAAGATAAGAAAAAGAAGAACAATTAAAAAAAAAAACAATGAATACACAGATGAAATAAATAAAGAAAAAAGGATGGGAACATGGGACCAGAGGTAAGAGGAAGCCCAAGAAAATGTTAAGCTATAAAAGTTTGGAGAAGAGAGATCAGTCAATACTGAGAAAAACTGCAGGCAAAATGGCAGACAAGACTGAAGGTGAACACTAATTTAGTAATAACCCAAAAATGGAGTTTTTAGTGAGAGGGGTTGGTAGATTTCAGAGCATAGAACTGAGTTTTCACTGGGTTGAAAGTGAGCAAGAGGTGGGGAAGAAGAGAGATGCACAGGTGTCAGGAGGCTGGGCCACTGAAGAAAAGCCAGCAGGTCACAGTGTATCTGAGCCTCCCTTTTCTCATTTATTAGGTTGTTGGAGATATGTAACTTATCTTCCTCACAGATATTGTGTGACTGAAGATGAAATTCTGGGTGGCTCCAGAAACTTCCCAAACCTTTCCTAAATCCCTGAAATTAATACAACTGCTATGTCCAGTAACCAGCACCTTATATTGGTAGCATATTATATTAAATTTATCTAGTTGTAGAGACTGTGTTCTTCTAGAAGATAGGCTTTTGTTTATTTTTCCATCTTCTTTACCATATTTCCTAGCATGTAGTAAGAACACAATAAATATTACATTGTATTTCCCAAACTCAATTTTGGTGTTCAAATTAAATTCTTTGAAAATAAGAATACTATCTTTTTTCCCTATGAGGATATAGAAGAAACCAAGAAAAAAAATACAGAAAAGCCATATTTAAACAAGCATGCCCTTAGTTTTCTTCCTCCTCTTTTTCTCCCTTCTAGAGTTAGGCATGATTGAGTAGCTCTGTAAACCCAACATTCATGTGTCATACTTCCTGCTTTCAGCTTGTGAACATTTCGTTTGTATGAAAATATCTATAAAAAGACACCCATTAGGAACTTTCTCTTCTCAATCTACAAACATGTTTTTCTACATCTAATGAGCAACAATACTAACAGTGGCAGTTATTCTTAGAAATATTCTAAAAACTCAGAATGATATTACTACATTATGAATTATACACAAAATGAGATTAAAAACACAGAATCAGTCTTGTTCTATAAAACAGCTCTAAGACAATAGAGTATAAAGTGATCATGTTTGAAATATTTGTAACAGTTCATTTGTTTCTGACAATATCTTAAGTTATTCATCAGAGATTAAGTATTAACCACTTGAAATATCCAAATTATTCTTTGCCTATTTTATCTTACATTTGAGTTCTATTTCTCTACTCATAAAATTTATCTTGATCTATGTGGCACAGAATGGTCCATGTAGATATTATTTCATTCATCAGAAATTTACTGTTAAACTACCTGAGACCATTTCATCCCCAGGGTATAGGATCAAGTTCAAGGGGCCTTTGTGAATTGTTCAAATTAGAAGAAATGAGGTCTAGCTGGACCAGACTTGTTAGAAACTGTGAATATTGATCGAAACTAAATCCAGTGTTATTTTGAATCTGCACCATCAGTATCTGGCATTGGTCCTGAGCTCACAAGTAGAAGTTAGGTCGTGGGTAATACTCTTCAGGAACATCATATTAAAAAAATTGCTTCAATATATGAAGGAGCCCTAATTAGGAAGGGCTATTGCAGCTAGCTGGAAGCCATAAGTTCCACATGATATGTATGTGACACACCTGTAGGCACCCGAAAAGCTGAAGGTATATAACCGGGTGAAAGCGGTCCGAGTTAGGAGAACGAATTCATTCGGTCAGTCGGGCAGTCACTCGGTCGGTCAGAAGAATCAGAGCGGCCAGAACGTAGGCAGAGCGGTTACAGAAGAGAAACCAGATAGAAGAAGTAATGACTGGTCAGAGTTAGGCCGAGGCTCCTGAGGAAGACAGAAGACAGAAGAAAGAAGAAGGAAGAAAGAAGAGAGAAGAAAGAAGCTCTAATCTTTCTCTAAGCTAAGAAGCTCTATCTTTCTTTCTCTCTAAGACTCTACTCTAAGCTAAGAAGACAAGAAGAAAAGCTCGCTTTAATCTTTCTCTCTAAAAATCTTTCTTTCCCTCTCTAAGTTCTAAGAAAGTAGAAGTAAAAGTAGTAAAAGCTTTACTCTGCCTCCGAGAGTTTTCCTCCCGGTTTTCGGTACCAGGCAGCTTACAAACATATATAGAAAAGCATAAGAAATCAAAATGATTTTCCACAAAAATAGAAGAAAGAGATATTTAAGTATAAGGTGGTGGGACATGTTTTAAAGAAAGTGTATCAGAGAATACATAAGTAACTTTTCATCAAAACTATGGCATCTCAGATTGTATCTTTTTTTAATAAAAAAATAGAGTTTGATAAT